>JAXQQM020080405.1:0-166455 GCA_034641835.2 Pinus albicaulis
ATTTTAACACTCAGAGTCCCACCGTGATCGCCATTATGTTAGGTTCCCATGATTTGGCTGATTGGCAAGCCAAATGACAGTGTAACATCAAACCAAGCTTTGGAGCCCAAGGACCTAGCCTTCCTGGACTCAGAGAGGGCTCTCTCTATATGTGTAAGGGATATCTGTTCGTTTGTTTATTGTGTTCTGATTTTAGGCTAGTTATGAAGTAAGTTTTTGATTTTTGGTTTTTTAAGTTGTGAGGGATGAAACTGATCAAAGATATAAAATAGATAACAAGATGTTAGATTAATTGGGCTATGGGGTCAAAAGGTCAAGAAAGCTATTAGATGACGATACAAGGTTGTTGAAGGGCCGATTTGATTCAAGGTAGAAAGGATCTTTGGGAAAAATGGAGTAAATGGACATCAAGTTTGTGAACAACAAAGAGTTTCAAGCATCACTGGTTCAATAGATAACATAAACATGGTAGGGAAAACCATTAATCATGCAAAATGTAACTATAAACTAATCAATACATAGAAACAAACATTCAAGCCATGCATAGAAGTATAAGACCCTCTAACTTTAGGAAATGGCTATCAGACTTTGGGGAAAACACATAAGACGAACTAACAACTCAAAACACTATGTCGGAACGCCTAAACACAGTACTTCAAGTTATTGGGCACTTTGAACAACAAGATTCGCATAGTTTTAGGCAAAGGGCTAGATCGAAACTAGGCCTCCTTGGTTCAAAAAAAATGATAATCTAATCAGTCAAAGATATAGTTTCATGGATGGGACTATGGACAGTCATAGGTAAGCAGGGCACACCATACATCCTACTCAACATGCATAGAACTATGAATGAAAATAGCAACAATATCCTCAAGTTATTAAAGAGCAGTTAAGAATTCTTTAATGCAACTAAGGAAGAAGAAAACATGAAGGCTATGAAGATTCAGGAAATTTGAGGTGCCTCCATGGGCATATCTCAAATTTTTTCTCTACTGATCTATAGCAAGCAAGAAACATGTATTCATGAATGAAAATTAGAAGACAACAACAAAGCAAGAGACACTATACCATTCTACCAAGTCATGGAATCCATCAACAATCCTTCATCAATCATCCAAGAACATCCAAGGGGCAATCCAAAAGCATAGCACAAGTATTTTCTTCCAAAGCTCATATGACCATATATTGCTTCTCTGCTCAAAACATATTATATAATATCTCTGTCCATTGAATAATGAAAACCCATTTTTGGCCTTGAACTTTCTAAAACACTGACAATCTATCAAAACACCTCCTTTGCCTATGATATACAATAGTTCCAATGGTGATGTCTCTTGGTAATAAAACTCAAATTGCCTTTGCCAGCTGATTTTCTTTCCATGCTTTTCAAAGTTTTCAAAACTCAGATCATAACTTGTGGATATAGATGTCCTTTGAAACTTTGACTGTTTCTTACTTAGAGGAGGAAATGTCTCTTTTTGGAGCAGTGGCATTTAGATTTTTCCTTTGATGATTTCCAGAACTTGAAACACTGTGCCAAAGATCTTTTTGTACTTGGTGAGCTTGTATACCTATTTGCAAGAGACAAACTAGATCAAATACATTTTTGCTTCGGGTATTATACTATAATCTTGTCTGCAATGTAAATCTAATTAGGTGATAGGTGTTGCTTGACTGTAGATGCAACTGTTAGGTGTCTTTGAATTTTCCTCTTTGACTGTGGGTAGAAGACAAAACAGAAGATGATACATCAGAGTTAGAAAGTGAAACAAGGAGGACTGCCCTTTTGTTTCCTGTGAAGGAGGTCTTCACTATCTCATTGCACTGCTCTTTGTTGAGGGGCAATTGAAATGTCACCATTTGCCTTGGTCAACTTATGATAAGTTATTTTGAAAGATAATCTCTGTGAGTAGGGAAATTAGAACTCTTTGAAAAACAAACATCCTTTCTTCTGCTCACAGATACCGAGGCTCCTTTTGGCCACTTTCTTCCGATGGAGTTCTGAAAACACCAACCTGCTGTATTTGAAGAGAAAATACCTGTCTTTGTGGTGGAGTGTAACTTGCATGTATTACTTTCCTGCCTCTTCTTTATGCTCATCTAGAAACCATGGACTATTTTTTACATTTCAACAGGAACAAAAGAACACACAGTGGTCTTTTCACTGAAGTGTTTTCCTGTTTTTAAGACTAATTGAAACTATGCATCTTAACACCCCTGTAGAGATGTTTGTTATGATAGCTTTGATTAAGGAGTCCCTTTTTGATGAGCCCATGATGACTGAAACCTCAACTGATTCTCTTTACAAAACCACACACTCTGTCTTCTCTTGTCTTGCACATTTCAGATCTTAGCCCTATTGTGATAATCACTTACACTCAGAAACCCAGAGTCACTATTTTACTGTCTAGTAAAAAGCAAGCCTGTGTTTTTGCAATCCTTAAAGTCAATATTGGCCAGCACCCTCTGCTTGTAGATGAAGAAGGCGCCTTAACCCTCTGCTTGTAGATGAAGGAGGTTCTTGGCCATGACAAATTACCAGTCTGTTTGACAGTGGTGTCTTTCCTTTACTGTGATTTCATGCTAAAAGGAAGCTGCAAGGTCTTGATGAGTAACTCTCTGTCTTGCAAATATATCTCAGGCTTATGTTTACATTGAGAAGCAGCTGTTCTTCTAAATGTAGATTCAAGAAATTTCTTCTGAGATGATGTTATATTTCCTGTCTTTGTAAAATCCATAAACCACTGTAAAACACCTAATAATCAGCTTGAGACTGTGGTCTATGCAGTGCTGAGACTTAGGGGTGTGTAAGTGGCGCGACTTAGGGCTGTAATCAATTTCATTTGCAGAGTGGGAGGTATGAGAGCAGTTAGTGTTTGTATCAGATGGAGGTTTTTGGCCTTTTGATGGTTGCCGAGGGTAAAATGCCTTAAGCGCCACTTCCTGACAGGGAGGCTTTTGAAACAGACTTGGATTTGCTTTTTAGAGCTGATGGGCAGACCAGTAGGGCTAAAGCTAGACAGGATAGTGATAATGAGTTTTGACTTTGACATGGGCGGACTGAAAAAGTAGGAGGGCGAAAAAAAGTTTTATAAGGGTTTTCTAGATGACAAATTGACATATGGAGATCAGCTTCTAGAAAACTCATCAATGGATCTAGTCATCATTAACAAGTGAAAAATATTGATGACTAACACCTACGACAATTTTCCATCTCCCTATAGTGCAAACATAGTCTAACTAGACAAGGTGTAAGCGGGCCATAATCTGCACATCATTTTAAATTTTTGCTAGGAACAATCACACATAGGGTAATTAGAAAAGGATTGTAAAGGATCAGTTCATATCCACATCTCATAACACTTGTGATTGTTCACACCAAAGCACACATGAAGAATCCGTAAGAATTGGACCATAAGGCACCCAGTGTGTTGGGACCTTTATCCTCTTCTTATAGTTACTTCACCAAAACACGCCCTAAGAAAAATGGAAGCTCTCTAAAAATAATCATTAACTGAACTCACTAAATTCTCCCCACAGGGGCCATAGAAGAAATTATAGTCCAGGTTAGGACCATTGAGGATAGGCATCCAATAATCCGTCATGGTCATAATACATTATAAACATAGATTTTTACTTTTTAGGGAGCTTCAAATCCTTCTATCTTCCCACGAAATGAATACACGAGCGTAACTAGAGACCCATTTCAGAGGGGGTTAAGATTAGGCCCAACGTGTGCAATAATTTTTGGGGCTACCTGACCAATCTAGTGCTCAGTATTGGTATTTGATTACCAAGAATCTCAAGACTCGAATTCTCACATGGGATGATGGTACTTTAGTTGCTAAAACTAGGGCATCCTTCCCTACAGGTGATGGTGCAGGCAACACTTGATCCTCATACCATTACCTTGGTTGATTCTTCGGCTAATGGAAGGTGTCACCAATTCTTTTAGGACGTTAGCCCCAGTACCCATCAGAATATATCCTTATAAGGCCTAATTACATTTAGAGTGTAAGGACGAGTAGGTCTATATAGGCTTTGAGGATCATACGCAAAACAAACAAAACCTCATTTTTTTCTTGCTTGATCACATAGCTTTAAACTAAAAAGAAAAATTACCTATTATTTATTCACTTTGTTTTATGCATGTGATTTTATTTGATTTGATAGAAATCATCCTTCCTCCAAAAAACCAAAAACATCAGCAATATTACACTAGTTGACACCATAGCGAACCCAACGGGACCCCGAAAATCTAAACATTTCTTGGACCTCCCCCCATTAGAGGGAGGAGTGCCAAGTCTCCCACTATTTAGGTATCGAGGATGACACGCTACCACCATTATCGGTTCATCCTTTATTGAGGGCATCTATGATTGGAAACCCTCGAGGGTCACCCAATGCCACACCAGTGTAAACCCCAACAGGGTCACCATACTCAACCCCTCCTAAAACCCCTAGAGGGTAGAAAAGTCATACCCCTTCAGGGAGTCAGCAAAACATTCATCAGGGCACACCACAGGGTAATATTCCCCAAGCAACTCCCCTAACCCATCACACTTTGATACTTGTTTTTCCATAGTATACAATGGCAATCAATACTAAGTTTCCCTTCTTAGCATCACTTAATATTCCAGATCTAATGAATTTAACTAATGACCCCATTGCTCATGGCCCTAACTGGCCCCCCATGCCCAAGAATCTCCCTTCATATATACAAAATTTGAAGGGAAGCAAGCGGAAGATCTAGGAAATCATATCATGGCTTTCCACCTGTGGTGTTCATCCAATAGTATCATTCATGATACCATTAGGCTAAGACTCTTTCAACACACCTTAACAGGGCCTACAAAAAAATGGTGTTTCGAGCAACCTTCTGCTTCTCATGGAACCTTTAGCCCTCTCGCTGCCACATTCCTCACCTATTTTCAGCTCCCCATCCATCATGATTCAGGAATGGAACTACTGACACATTTTAGATAAACACCAACCATCCATATATCGGACCATTTCCAAGAATGGCAGTGATGTCGTAGTTTGTGTAAAGCCAAACTTGACAATAGAGTGTTGTTGGAATTATTTTTGAAAACTCTCACTGTTGAGATTTCAAAAGATGTGGCGATGCATAAACCCACCTCCGAGGAGGATTCCATTAGCAATTCCCAAAAACTTTAACTCATATCCACCCAATCAGGATATATTTACAATATCCTACCAAATGCCCTGCGCTTAAAAACATATAGGGAATTACCATGCTCCTCGAATACTGCAGATGGTTTAATCGGGTCCTTAGCCCAAGGTCACCTATGCAGCAGTAAATAGTACCTAGGATACTTTTACAATTCTACTTAGAACGTATCGCAACCAAGCTACCATCAAATTTAGTCTACACCTTTGCAATATATGATGAACAGGGTGATGCCATACCATCAACAGCAGGGAGGCTCATATCCTCCCTCGCAAGGGAACCAGTACTCAACTAGGAATTTTGAAGCAAGAGAGATTCCCCAGTAATCATACAGCAATCAGGGACAGGGGAACCTATACCCCCCTTTTCCCGCAAAAAATCCACCACCAACGTAGAACAATGCACCGGTGAACCTTATGCAACCATCCCAAGCTCAGCAGCGACAATATTATGATCAAGAGAACAACAATAACCCTCCAAACGCTACAAAGAAGAAGCCAAGGAACAAGCAAAAGGGAGACTTTGTACAAGGGGGTAGTAATCAACAATGCCCCCAGTGATTTTAGTCTGGGGACAACCCCAACTAAAATCAAATCCAGGAACCAAATATTAACTCCCAAGGGCAGAACAAGAGATCCAGTATAAAGGAAAAAACACTCTTGTGCCATATGTGGTGAATATGGCCATTACACTCACCACTATCCCGAACTCCTTGAATTGAAAATACTTCAGGGTAACCGAGGACAAGGGGGACCTACCAGACAGCCTGCGATAATGCAAGAACCTTTCCCCCACCAAGGAATGGTTAACACCCAGCTACAACAACCACCCTAAAACAATACCAGAGGAGGTAGCCACGAGATCTACATGGTTGTCAAAGAATTGTTCTTCCAAACAAGGAATAGGAACTACAATACACCTCAGGATACTAACCCGTCAGGTACAAGTACGAGTGCACCTACCGTGTCGTTAACTATCTCCAAAGTACCTATTGAGCCCCTTCCAAGAACGATCAAAGGCTCAACCAGGCGTGGAGGACATAACTCCAAAGCTGCTCGTAGCTATAGTATAGTAGATGATTTATCTCAATCACCAGCTACCATGTCAGCTTTGTAAGTTCTACAATCGTTCCCAAGACAACGAAAAGCTTTACTTTTCACGTTAGGTGCAATCGATCCTTCTAATTCGCGCCTAATGGTTTTCAATCTAGACAAGGCGTGCCCTATGCTTCCGTCTCTAATCGCTTTCCATATATCGGTTTCAATTCAGAATATCACCATACACTGATGCATTGTGGATGAAGGAGCATCCACATGTATCATGTCCAAATTAGTTTGGAAAAAATTAGGGTCACCTGAATTAAAACCATCTGAAATCATGCTTAGAGCATACAACAGGAACCCATCAGCCCCATTCGGTCTTTATCAAAATGTCCCAATAAACCTACCAGGAAAGATAGTTCTTATATACATTGAGTCTTAGACCCACAACTAGACTCCAATATACTCCTCGAGCAGAGTTATATGTATCTCATGACTGCAATTGCATCGTTTGTCTTTAGGGTGATGATGTGCCCCCACGATGATCGAATCATCACCGTCGACCAAATCACATACTACGACAAGAAACCTATGACCGCTCTATATGTTGCACTACCATACATAGACACAACCATAGAACGACTCATGAAGTATACATAGTTTGACCGAGGTCAATTCAAACCATCATATATCTTAGGCTCATTCCTAGGGGATCCCCCTATTATACCAAGGGAATTCCCTGAAAGCATGGGGGAACCATTGTGCATGATTCTCTCATCAAACACAGAAACTATACGAGATGCAGAAACTAGCACCATGAATGTCGAAGCCACAGATACGGCATTCCTACCATACACCATTTCACAGACCCCATTTTGTATCCCCCGCTTGGTTTTGTATCAAAAAAAGTCATGGAAACTATGACATTTCCAAATATGGCTTTTGCAATAGTCGTGTGGTACTTTTTCCCTCCAACCATGTTGGAAAGCCCAGGAATTACCTCTATAGGAATAACTCCTATTGCCCCTCAAGAGGTCATAGTAGTTAAAGAAACACTTGTAGTAGCGCCAGTTGGCACGGCCAAGAAGAATAACAAAAAATGGAAAAAAGTTGAAACCCCCAAGTTACCTAGGGCATTACAACCTTGTGCAACGTGCGATGTTGTAGGTCATCCTACTAATATTTTCCTAGATTTATATGAATTAAAACCCCTTCTACACACCGAAATACATGTCACAACCTCAAATTCCCGTAAAAAGGAGAAGGTCACGAACAACCAAGGGAAATCATTATGAACCAATAATGTGTATGCCATATGAAACATTATGGGAATTATACCCATCACTTTCCAGAGATGCCATGATATACGGATGCCTTGCAAGCCTTAGAACAATCTTACCAAGAGGACCACTCAGAACCATCCATGCAAATGGATGAGGGTGAACCCAAAACCATACTATATGTACGAGAGGAACCTACATATTTCTCATACATAGTCACACCAATGGCTCAAAGATGGAAAACAGAGGCCACACTGCATGTCCCAGTTTGCTCATTATGTCATGATCTTGATCACTTAATCACACAACGCCCCGAGTTAAGGGCGTTTAACCATTGGTATCAAATCTCCCATGTTTCCCAAAGAAACTTAGTTCGGCATAGAATACATACGGTTCAGATCTATCGGAGCAACCACCACATGCATCATTGTCCCCACATCCGTAGATTTTGGTTTGTGTTGGATTTCATGTAATGCGTCATCGTTGAAAACCCCGACTTAGGCAACTAGGACACAGAATCCAAAATCAGCACTACAACTCAAAGGATAGAAGAAACGAGGAACATATTGTATATGTCATAGGAGATATGGTCACCTGAATGACCCCCCTATCCCCCATAACCATCCTCGGGCTCCAATCTAGCTCTGCGCACTCTATGATGAGAGTCATCACTTCATCGTTGATTGTGCAGTGCTAGATTTATTCCAAATATGGTACCTGGTAAACCTGGTGTACTACGACGGCTTACAAGTAGTTCAATATTCTTGTCAGGTGTGCCAAGATAACCACTCGATTTGTCTTTGTCCCTACATCCCCCCGTTTCCATTTGGCGTTAGATTGTCTACATTGGGCCATAACCCATCTTTCCGAAGAGGACAGATCAGACTTGGAGTCAGTAGAAAGTTTGGCAACCCAAGAGAATGAGGCAACCAAGTCCATCATCTTCATATCTGACAAGAAACAGTCGCAAAGGGGGGAGATTCCCACCCTCAATGCCCAATCCCAGCCTACGTATTGTGTGACAAACATGATCATTTGATCACTCAGTGACCAGAATTAGAATCATTTCACAAATGGTACTCATTAGCCACCAATAATACAGATATAGTCGGTTTTGAGTTTCTACAACCTAGGCAGCCAGGAGTAGTGAGACCTCCCCTCAATTTTCACCAAACCCCTAGAAAACTTAAGGCAACCAATTATCCTATCAAGGGGCGACACCAACCAAGAATTTCATGTTCCCTATTTAATAAAAAGGGCCACATGGTCAACCAATGTCGAGAACTCAATAAATTCACTGACAGTCTTCGCATGTTCACACCCATACCTTACATTCATCTCTCTAATCAAGAGAAACTAATATGTTGTTATTGCCAAATTTTCTCGCAATTCTACCATATGATGAATTTCCATTTCCTTCCAAGGCTAAAAGCGACTAGAGTAGTGTTAGAATAAAAAATTACACAGGAGCCAAATCACAAAGTCTAAGAATAGGAGACTGAAAAAATGAAGAAACATGCATTCTCGTAATCAATTCCCATCATCATCCTATAATATGATGAGTAGTACTGAGCCCCATACAATATAATTTGGGAGTACATTTACTCCATGCAACATTTGCACGAGCCATGATCATGATACAGAGAAATTCCCTATGTTGAAAAAAATTCTGCACCTATGCATCCATCAAAATCTTCACACAAAAGAAGACACTTGTACCCTTCATACACAACCAAAAGAGTAGGAATTTTTTCTCACTAAGAAACAAACAACCATCACGAAAATTCTTACACCATGTAATGCTCACGACACATGACACCATATACAATTCATCTCATCATGCAGGGTAACCATGACTCATGTTGTTTGCTCATATTTCCTTGGTGTCGAGACCACTGCAACTACCGCAACAGTAGTAGTACCTTTGACAGTGCAAACCCAACCTGTCTACACCCTGTCAACCTCATCTAGTTCCAAGACATCAACCATAGAATCATATTCATGCCTGTCGACTAGCACTCTTAGGCATGAACCAATTCCCCATGGCCTTGCACAAACCAATTCCCCCTTAGACATCTTGTTTCACTCTGATGAGGATATTTTAGAGGCCATGATAGAACCAAATTGTCTATGGCATGCAATGCATCACCACTCATTTTTTTCTTCTAGAAAAAACATTCATGTCTAGAAGCACAAAAACCCAAGATATTTACGCCATTGAATCCAAAGAATTCCTTCCACCGTGAAAGGTATATTGGTTCGAAAACCCTATCCCATCACCTGATGCATTTGAAGAAGGGAATATGTCGAATATTTTGCCAACCATTAAGGTGAATATCTCAAGAAAACTAGGAAAAACCGAAGAAATATCACTAGGGGCAGCATTATCCCCATATGAGGTAGTCACTTATAAAGAATTATTACAAGAGTACATGGATATCTTCGCATGGGACTATTCGGAAATTCCAGGCTAAGCCCCACCATCATAGAACACCACATTGACACTTAGCTTGACATACCACCAGTCTGATAAAAGCAACGTCAATTACACCCATCCAAAGTAGAAGCGATCAAACAAGAGATAGAAAGGCTTCATAAATATGGATTCATCTACCCAATCGCTTACACATCGTGGGTTTCTGACCTTGTACCCATCATGAAAAAATAGGGCACCATCTAAGTCTGCACAGTTTTTCAATATATAAACAAAGCTTGACCCAAAGACAACAACCCTACCCCTTTCATCACCCAAGTCATTGATCCTTGCGCTAGTCATGAGGACTTGTCCTTCATGGATGGATTCTCAGGGTATAATCAAATTCAAATCTGACAAACGGATCGGTATAAGACTGCATTCACCACCCCCTGGGGCACGTTTGCATAGCAAGTTATGCCTTTCAGTCTTAAAAACGCTGGAGCCACCTTTCAGCAGGCCATGAATTATATCTTCCACAATCTGGCTCACCTCATCTTAGCCTACTTGGAAGACCTCATAGTACGATCCAATAAATGAGCTAACCATCTAGAGGATTTACGGTTGGTATTCCAATGGTGCCGACACTACAACCTATGCTTGAACCCCCTTAGGTGTGTCTTTTACATTAATTCAGGAAAACCGTTAGGATTCATAGTATCCCAACAAGGAATTGTAGTTGACCCCCTCAAGGTGCAAGCAATAAAATAAGTACCACCACCTAAAACTCTCAAGCAACTTCAAAGCCTACAGGGGAGAGCCAACTTCTTACGACGCTTTGTCCCCGACTATGCCACTTGCGTGCAGGGCTTCCTACGCTTACTCCATCAAGAAATTTCGTTCAAATGGTATGATCAGGCTCAAAATTCATTTGAGGCACTAAAGGACACCTTGTATTCATCCCACTTGATCAGCCCACCCAATTACGACAAAGACTATACCTTATATCTATCTACATTAGACACAACCATAGCTGGAGTGTTAGTCCAAGATGGACCAGATAACAAAGAGAATGTAATCTATTACATCAGAAAGAACCTAGCTGGCCCTAATTTAAGTTACGAACCAAAAGAAAAAACTTCCCTAGCCCTAGCATATGCAGTACAAAAGCTTCAGCACTACATCATCCTAAGGACTACAACAATCATAGCAATTATCAACCCCATGCAATATTTGCTAACCCATCATATGATGAATCATAAGTACGCTCGATGTGTTATGAAACCAGTTCCAAAAATAGAAGAAAAGAGATAACAACACCTTATAATTCAGCCACTTCGAGGGGGCAGCCTCCTTTACATTACATAAATGAACAATTCTTGGATGATACAAATGACAAAACCTCTTTTCTGTATATAGGATTCCATGGGGTTACAATATAATCCTAGCCGACCTAACAATAATAATGTAAGGGAACAATAATAACAATATTTGGGCGACAGGGGTACAACAATAACAATAAGGGGGCTACACTAATAACAATAAGGGGATATACTTGTATTATAGGGACCTAACATTCCCCTCTCCTTCAAACAAGTGTTGCCCTCAACGCTTGATTATTTATGGATGCTTCTGTATAAAATTATTATCCTCCCATGTGGAATATTCAACGGGTAAGTTCTTCCACTTGCTGAAATACTCTAAAATTGATCGATTTGTTATTTGTTGAGTTATTATTTCTGTGAATGCTTCATAAATTCTTTCGCTGCAATGTTGATCTTCTTATTGTTTCATTCGATTCTGCACAAAAGTTAGGTTATCCTTTGGGTGTTGGAGAACTTGTTGTTGATGCTCGATGTGATCTTCCACTATTTTATCATCCATATTAGCTTTCATTTGATCCTTCAAACCATCCAGATTAGCCTCCATTTTTTCTTTTAAACCATCTATGTCATCTTTGATTTCTCTTTGTAAGATCGAAATTTGTTGCACTTGGTACCATAGTTTTGATATCTCATATTGCAATTATTCCTCTTCATGTGTCATAGTAGAGCTTTCTGAGGGATTAATGGGTGTGGAATTATTTTTGTGAGTCATTATAGAACCAAATAACTATAAAAATTCTTCAATAGTCCCTTGGAATCACTTCAAACTGCTTTTTTAAACAAACGTTATGCAATTTTAAAAAACAAATACACACCTTTTTCTTGATTTTTAGGAGGTAAATATTAAACCTGAATTATCTCTGTTATTTTAGATCTTCAATACCTCAATTTTTTTCCTATAGTAGCCCTCTAAATCTTCTTTCCAATGCCACAAGTCTGACCTGATTTGGATTCTTCAAGGAAAAATTATGTCCAATCTCCCACAATGACCTAAATATGGACTAGTTCAGTAGAGCGAGCTTGTACAGCGTGCCACATGTCACTGTGTCCTCCTTCGGCTCTAAAATTGATACATAGAAAACAACAGTCTATGTACTTTCATTTACAGAATTCCAATATGATGCTCAGAGAGAGAGTTATGACGATTTTCCCAAGGTCACCTCTTTTAGATGAAATTTGGGAGCCTGCAAAAATCCTAACTTCCACAGATCATATCTTCGAAAATATTGTGAACCAAGATCTGAAATTTTTACACAAAGTTCCTCAGGATTTCGGCTTCTCGTGGTAAAAAAATTCAGCTTCTGAACCTTCATAGAAAAAAAATTATTGCGAAAATTCCACGTTGACCTGTTTGGAGCAGCGAAACCTTAGAATCCAAAACTCTAATACCAAATTTTATGAAACCAGCTCCAAAAATAGAAGAAAAGAGAGATCATCGCCTTATAATTCAGCCACTTATAGGGGGAAACGTCCTTTACATTACAAAAATGAACAGTTCTTGGATGATACAAATGACAAAACCTCCTTTCTATATATAGGAGTCCATGGGATCACAATATAATCCTAGTCGACCTAACAATAATAATGTAAGGGCACAATAATAACAATATATGCGCTACAGGGGTACAAAAATAACAATAAGGGGATATATTAGTATTATAGGGACCTAACACGATGGGTAGTTATACTGTAGGAATTCGACCTACATTTTAGCTCCCCCAACAGAAACAAATCATTAATCCTAGCCGAGTTCATCACTAGTCTCCCAAGTACGACTCAAGGATCCTCAGTTAATGACTTACTACCGAATGAAAATTTATTCTTAGTGATGACCAAGGCCCATTAGGGGAATTTTGAGGTCTAAAATGGGCCTCCTAAGGAAACTGTACAATCAAAATTCACTTTATGAGAACCAATCGCGTTTTAGGGGATGACATCATCCCTAATGGTTGAGGTGGCATTGCTTGAGTTAAAGGTACTTACTTCTCACATTGTCAATGTTGGATAAAAACTTATGGTTAACCATGGTAGTGCTATAAGTACTTTTAAAGTCATAAAGTAAAATACTCATAATAAATGTCATTTCACGCTTTTTAAATAAAATATTATTATTGTCGTTTCATATTTTTTGAAAAAAGCAATGAATATCCCTACACAATATTCATGTATTTACACACTTTTCAATAAATATTATATTTGTATATCTTCAAATATTTATTTATAAATCAAATAAATTCAATATGTAATATAAAATTCATACATAAAAAATATATTATATTATATTATTTTTATATAGTATATTAATTACATGTTATTATCTAATTTAAATAATATAAATTTTAATTAATAGTATATTCTATAATTAAGAATTTATGAATTTATATTTATATTTTATTTTAAATTATTTAAATACAAAGGAAAAATGCATTAGTTGTGCAATCATAATGAATTTTTTTTGAAAATCTCATTCTTATTTATAGTCACATCAGTACAATTTTATTTTTATTTTTATTTTGGTACAACTTTTGAATTGAATTTAACCATGGTTACATGGATTTTGGTGCAAAAAGTGAATTGCGAATTCATAAATATTATTTTATTGGTTTCACTATTATTCTATTATTTCCTTAGGAGGCCCATTTTAGACCTCAAAATTCCCCTAATGACCCTTGGTACGGCGACATACTTTTATCCTTGCGAACCCAAAATTTCAAACCACATCTCACCCGTGACGATCGAAGGCGCATATGCCATCAGGCCCCCCGGTACCTTCTCATGGGGGTCATCCTTTATCGAAGAGGCATTTACACTATTTTACATCGATGCCTCACACACGACCAAGCTGAGCAAGCCCTAAATGACTGCCATAGTGCAGCTTATGGAGGCCACCTCTCAAGGATGGCCACCACCCAAAAAGTCTTGTGGGCTGGCTATTTTTGGCCCACCCTATTCCATGATTGCAGTCAAGCAGTCAAAAGGTGTGAGCGATGCCAACGCTTCGCCCACAAGAAAAGAGCACCCCCTACTCTTCTGCACCCAGTCATTGTAGTAGACCCCTTTATAAATGGGGCATTGATTTTATGACTTTCAACCCTACATCATTTGGCAACCACAAATACATCATAGTAGACGTCAACTATTTCACCAAATGGGTAGAAGCCATGCTTGCATACGACAACATGGCAGAAACTGTAGCTCGGTTTCTTTGTGACCATGTCATCACATGATTCAGTGTTCCTAAGGAGTTAGTATCCAACCATGGAAAATATTTCGAGAATGAAATATTCCAGGATCTATCCCATCATCTAGGGTTCACGCACGAGTTCGTGTCACCATACTATCCCATTCCAATGGCCAAGTAGAATTTGTTAACAAAGTACTCAAAAAAATGTTACAGAGTATGATAAACAACCATAAAACTAGCTGGCACCATATGATATTTTCAGCCTTATGGGCATATCACACAGCGGTCAAATCCTCAACAAGGTTCATACCTTTCCAGTGCTTATATGGAGTGGAGGCCATGCTTCCCATTGAACATGAAATCCCCAACTTACATGCAGCTATCGAACTCCTCACTGATACCCAACCTTTAGATAAACAGTTGGTACAATTAGAGCTCTTCAAGGAAAGTCAACGAGAGTCTCTCCAACATAATGAGGCTCACAAGAAAAGAGTAAAGGCATCATTTGTCCGCAACATCACCCCTTGCTCATTTTTTGAGGGAGAGCTAGTCCTACGCTACGATGTTGCAAAAGAAGCCTTAGGACTTGGGAAGTTTGAAACAGTATGGAAGGGTCCTTAAATCATCAAACATTGTCTACTCAAAGGAGCATACATTTTGTTTGAACTCGATGGTCCATGCCTAGCTAATCCCATCAATGGGCTCTCCCCCAAAAAATTCCACCCATAGGGCAGGAAGTATCAGCCTTAGAGATAAAGTGAATGTAACATAAATTTTTATGATGACCACAATCATCATGGACTTGTTCTAAAAACAATGTTCTTGTGTCACATATGGATCATCCTCCCATCCATTATTTTGGATTTGCTTATGGAGCCTCTCGATGGTCACAAGATCTAGCAGCGGTCGCTTGGGCCATATACTCTCCTGACCGGTCACCATTCCTCACCAATGGAGTATGTATCGAATCATCTACAAATAACCAAGTAGAATATGATGCAATCATCGGGATATTGAGCGGTACCTCCAACCATGGAATTATCCATCTACATGTCTTTCTTGATTCCCAGTTAGTGGTATCACATTAAAGCCAAGCATTTCAAGTATGGGATTCGCACCTATTTAGGAGATACTTGCATGCGCGACAGTTAAGTCATCACTTTGATCACATTACATTTACACACATACCAAGAAATCAAAATCAGGTAGTTGATCACATAGATAACCATATTCTAGACTGGAATGCATCTCGTATAAACCATCATCCATGAAAAACAAAATCATAAAGCATAACATCCATCATTGGTACATAACATCCATCATCAACATATACAAACATAACAAAATAATAACAACCATAGACACATAATAAGAGCCGTCAAAGAATACATCTGTTACACAGCATTTTGTCATCGTCCCTGGAATCCCTCATCTCGTTCACTAGAGGACTATTCCCATGACCTGTGAATAGTAAAATGTCCTGAAAACACCTTGATGGTATCCTTCTGCATAAGGACAAGAATTCTCCTCAAGAACATTTCCTCTGGAAAACCCTAAAAACCCATGTTTTGGCATTGGCACGGGTAGCCAGTTCATCCCTCGTGCCAATGGGGAAAATACACACTAGTGGGCACGCCAGCTGGCGCTCTGTCCCTGTGTTTCACTCGCGCCAAGCCTATTAAGGAATTTTTTTTAAAAATAAATGGTGGAAGTTTGATTCTAACAACTTCAGAATGAATCATTAGAAATAATTTGGGTTGTTTGGCTCCGGATCTCCTTGTTTAGGAAGTGGTTTTCCACCTCTCATGGAACCTTCCTAAGAGATAGGACTCTATCCCATGATTATAGGGATCCCAACTTCCCTTCCTCCCTCTATAAAAGTCGGCCCTCTCTATTTTCTAGTTAGCTGAACATTTGGGAAGAAAAATATAGCTGAGCGACTATTGAAAGTAGAGTTAAGGAGAACCCTGCAAGAGAGAGAGCCTTGTCCAAATTTCCAGACAAGCTTTGTGAGACACGCTCCGCTAGAAGCCCTGCCAAAGGAAGAACATGACGTCGGAACTCGGTTGTAATCTTTCTTACACATTTTAATATATTCTCGACTACATTATTGGTTCCATTGTTGTATTTCTTATCTGTGTAATGCAATTTAGTTCAATCCTTTCTGACTGATTGATAGTTACATGCTTGAATTATTACGTTGTATGCCGTCGTTTCTTCTCTGCATGTGTACAAGTGTCCATACGCGGTGAGCGTAAGGGTTGTGATCTGTCAAGCTAGGGATGGGAAGCAGTGCTTCGTCTTCGACAACAGCAGCGTAGGACTTGAGTTAGGCTATCTATCGTAGCTTTAGCTTTTGTAACTAGGAATCGATATCGTAGTGTGTTTTGTTTGTTGCTAGACCCACTCTAGGGCTAGTGGGATTGCCTCTGTCTGCAGAGGGGATTTACCTCTCCAACAAATTGGCGACTCCGCTGAGGATCAGTGGGAGTTGTTCCTTCCTCCATTGATTTTTTTTTTGTCTTTTCGCTTGATTATTCTGTTTTTCTGGTTCATCTTCCTTGGTGTTAAACCCCTGTTCAGCCCCTAGAAGACCAGATCTAGCCTCTGTTTGTCCATTTTCATCATTTTTCTAAAGTAAACTCAATTGGTGCGACTATCCCCCTGACAGTCATGCCAACTGGCACTTGTTGCTTGTTAGGCACCCGCGCCATCCCCTGTTTGGCGCAGATTACAGCCAAACAGGCGCACCAACCTTGCTTGGTTTTAGGGTTTTCCTGTTCTTGGGCTCTCCGAGCTTGAATTTTGGTCCTGGTTCATTTTTTCTAATTGATTGAGTGCTTTGAAGTCATTTTTTACTCTGTTTAGCCCTTGTCCTCCGGTTATTTTCCCTTTTCTATCAGTTTTGCATTTTATCCCTAGGGCTTCTAGGTGCTTCAGTGTTCTGAGCCTCCCGTGGGAGTTTTGGGTCTTTGCTTTCCCGGTCAACTTTTTTTCCGCTTCTTTGCATTCGTCTTGCTGAATCCCATTGAATCATTACGTTTATTGAGTGATTGTTCTCTTTTTCGTTCAATTTCTCTTTGTGTTGCTCCAAGCCTAGATCACACGGTTTGTTTGAGTCTCTTTCGAGATTCTTCTTCGCTTTGAGGGATTTCGTCATCGGTTTGAGTCTTGATTGTGCTTGTTTGAGTTGCGTGAATTTTTTTTGCTTCAGCTCTCTCTTTATCGTTCTCAAATTGATGTTTTCATTAGTTTTTTCATTTATTTAGTGCTTTTTCTCTAATATATTGAAAAATGCCAAAAACAAAATCTTTTTCATTTTGATTGGCATAGTGAAAATTGAAAACTTCTTCGCATTACTAGCATTATATAATTCTAGAGAAAAAATTTCTAGTTTCATTAGCTTGCATTGAAAATAGTAGTGGATGTTTTTGTGTGTTCATTTTGCTGTCGTTTGAAAGCTCTCAACTCTCCCGTAGATAGCTCTTCATTGAAAAAAATGATATTTTGTGGCATGTAGTTTGCATCTAGAGGTTTTATGAGATCCAACATTCTATAGGGCCTTGAAATCGAAACGTAAATTGAAGATCAACTTTAAAATTTACTGAATTAACCTAAGGCAGCTTTGAAACTTAACGGAACATCTAGTAGTCTAAGGTAGAGACGTGTTCCGACGTCTTTAAGCCTAGTAGTTGTCGCTCACCATTTGGCTACAGACAGTGCTAGTACGGACTTGTGCTCCCCGTACCATCACGTATATAAAGGGAGACCCCATTAGGTTGCAAATCCTTTATCCATAGAAAGCCGAGTCTGTCGCCTTTTACCCGTGATACACCAGACACAGCATTCGGAGAGATTACCTGCACATATGTTAATTCCTTGGTTGATTTCTCTTTCATTTTTACCAAGGTGTATATGGTAGTTCACAGATATCTGGTACACCCATTTACCTAGATTACTAGAGCAGTCATTTTGATCTTTACTAACTCCCTAAATTTGAAAATATCATCAAGCGCTTGTCCTTTCACGCTTGTTTCCAAACTGAAAGAGATAGAGTCATCTTTTACTCGTTTCTAGACTCTTAAAATATGAAACAGTAAAATTTTCAATTTCAATGTGGTAAAATTAATCACCTACGATCACATGCCCATTTAGAGATTGATTTTTTTCGGCCTGTTTTTGTTTGCCTTGGTTTTTGCCCGTGTGTCTTTGTTTTTTATCTCTTCCTCTTTTTTGCTATAGTCACAGTGGCGGAACCATCAGTTTCTTCTACTGGTATTCCTTATATAGACGATTCATTAGAGGTCTCTCAGTCCTCTGCTAAGTATCAGCAGCTCGTTGTATCCGAGTTTCCCGATTGGGGACCGGTTATATTTGAACTTCCCTTTGGAGGACCAATTGAGTTCAATTGGCCCTTGTCCAACGCTTGGTTTGGATTCGGAGTAGGGGAACACTTCCCTCCTCTTACATCGGGAGCACCCTTTTTGGCTGTTGTTATACCTCCTAGTCCCCGTCGTATTTTAGAAGATCTTACGGCAGGGTCAGATATGGACTCATCCAATCCTACTCCTAGTGAGGGAATTCCTACTTCTGGTGAAGATTACCAGCTTTTCCCCGAAGACAACCTCAAACCTTTTGTTCTATCTTCACCTGGTCCATCACTCATAGCTAGATATAGGTCTTTAAGTCAAGTCATGGCCGCTATTTCCTCTATGGGAGTATCGACTCTGTCCACGAAGCCGACCATTCCCTCGTTATGGATGTCGCCATCGACACCTCCCACAGCATCTCCTTTTGTCACATCGGCACCTGTTAGACCTACTGTCTGCATGGTTGCGTCTGCACCTGTTATCACTACTCAGTCAACTAGGACCTCTTCAGTTCCTGAAGACGTTCATATAGCTTCTGCCATTCCAAAGAACATTTTTCCCGAGGAGTATCAGATGTCTTTACAGCCGCCGATCTCCGAGGTTGGTCAGTCCTCTTAGGATCTTAATCGTCCTTAATTTTCCCATTATGGAGTGGATGGTGCCCCGATCTACATATTTCCATATCAATATGATGAGCAGGGAAACCCCCTTCGTTTCCTGCTCCTGAGTCTTATAAGTATATTAACGATTTTTTATCTACCCAACCAGTGCAACCTTCTAATCAACAAGGGCAACCCCTTCAGGGACAACCTTTGTTTCAGCAAGGATATGCTTCTAGCCCATAAGGAAAACCCTTCCAGGTGTTAAACTCCTATACCAATAGGTTTCATATATCATGATTGACTTGATGGACTATGTAATATGTTCATACCTTTTCTTATTGCAAAGGTTTTTCATATTGTCAAAAAAAAAAGAAAAAAATGTAAAGAGGGTATACCCTAAAAGAAAAATCAAAGGGTGAAAAGAATAAAAAATGGCCAAAAAAGTAAAAGAAAATGAACCCCACCAAAAGAAAGGCCAAGGAAAGTGTGCAAGTCTAAATGCCACTACTTTTTTTCTCTTATGAAATAAAAAAAATTGTGTGCAACTTGTATCTTATGCCACAATTGGTGAACAGACAAACAGTTTAAGCTTGGCTAGGTCATCTTTCAATTTTATGTTTTAGAGATAGAGAATAAAATCTGACCAAATTGTTTAATCTTGGCAGATAAGTAGATAGGTAGAGTAAGTAAAAGGAGCTCATTAGTTTAATATGAGCCCTTGGATGTAATAAGGTTAGAATTAGATAGATTTCCACATGTAAAAGAAAAAATGTGATAAGGGTTTGCCAGTCTAAGTGCACCCTAATAAAGAAGAAAAAATGGTAGGGTAAAGTAGGTAGGGTAGGTAGATGATGTTGCAAAATTACATATGATGGATAATGATTCTCGATGTGTTAAATATTTACTTTCATCACAAGTGCAAAGGCAGACACTACACTAGAAGAATTTCAAGCAAAGCAAAGTCAAATTATTAACTTCCCTTCTCATTTTTCCCTAAAAATTTCACTAATTTCCCCTAAGTACTAAAGCATTTGAAAATTAGAGGGGCTCAAGGCATTTCCTTGACTTTTGGAGGGACCGGACCCTTGGCCCAATAATTGGAAAAGCCTAAGTACTTAAAACCATTCATCATGACATTCATTCACTCCTAAAAAATCTTTTCCTAAGTAAAATCCCATTTTACTTGGGAAAATTATGCAATATTTCATAAAAACCCTATTCATTCAAGCATAAGTTAAATAAATTAACCTAATGTTTTACACTTAGCGCTTCCATTCATTTTTCATATTAATTTTTAACTTTATTATTTAAATCCTTGCAAATTTCCCCTTTTCCCGTATTATTTTAATTCCCAAATAATATATATCCCGCCCCGTTGGTTGAAATATAACCTTAATATGTTGATTATTTAATCAAATCATAAACCCACATCCCTGACACGTTTAAAATACGTTAATTAACCCTCACGGTTAATTAAAAACACTCCTCACCAATAGAATTGTCTGTGATGCAATTAATTCACATTTAATCACATTGGGCCCGCTCTATTAATTTCCCGTCATCTTCCTTTCCTGCAGACCGTTCGATCGACCAATCTAAGATCTAAGGTTAATGTCCATATCGCTGCCCATCCATGTCCAAACGATAACGTGCGATGGCCAAGCGGTTTTCTGAACAGTTCCGCGCCACGTGTCGTGCATCGTATGGAATCGCTCGCCCTCCACTGAAAACGGCCCTTCCCCAAAAGCTGTGCGATGAATACCACTTACCGCTTGCCTCCTGTGACGAAGCCACCGTACTTGCTGACGTCATCCATTAAAAAAAATAAAAAACCCGCCAATCTTTGACTTTGCGAATAAAACAAATGAACCCGCGTCATTTTCACTATCTCATGCAGTGACCAGTGTCCCATGCATCGAATTCCGAAATCAACTATTGAAGTTTTCCAACTGCTACCTTGCTGAGGAAAATTACAGTTGAGTATTCCAGAATTCATCCACCATAGCAAACACTTGTTTTAGTTACTGTTCATTTCCCGAAAAACAGGTATTTACCTAAATTCCCGTTGAACTCTGCAAAATCCTGGTTTTTGTTTTAATTCCACACAAAAAACTGAAACAGGGTTCAAGATTGGTCTTTAGTTTATTCCTCAAATCCCAAAATTACAATTGCATTCCCAAACCTATGATTGTGCCCGTTTTTTCATCAAAACCCAAAATTCATTTCTGAATCCACAAGAACCAAAAATGGAAATTCCCGTGGCTCTGAATGTCGCACCCCTGAAGGCCCCTCATAGAGATTTAGACTATCTGCCTTTAGCAAATAGGGATTTCCAAATTAAAGACCTTGTCCTCAACGAAAATCCTCTTCGAATTTTTTTCCATTGCAGAGATAACTACCTGAACGACTTTGACATTTTTGGATTATGGGAATCCAATATTCCCATGTATCTTCTCCCCTCAGTCCACATTTTTCCTGAAATAATCCATTACTTCCATGCAAATTATGATCCCAATCAATGAGCAGTCTTGTCCCCGAGTCAAAACATCCTTTTCCCCGTAACTGCTCAGTATATTAACGAAATGTTACAATTTCAACCTGGTCAAGCCCTGACTACCCTTTCCATGGGAGAATTACTTGAGAAATCAGCTAATTTATCCCATGAAGAGTTAAATCGCCTCTGCCAAACCTTCATGTTGCCAGAACATCAGCCCAAAGTCCCTCCCCCTTATGGTTATACCTTTTTCACTAATGTGGGCAAGCTTATTTTGAATATGATATCCTCTATAATGGGTTTCAATACTAGTGAATATGTTGATCAATTAACCCTAGTATTGTTGGCAGTTTTTACCCCTGGACAGCCCCCTGCTGTCAAGTATGATTTTGCTTCCTACATTGCAGATAAAATCCATGATCATTTCATGAGATTAGAGAATGAAAGAGTGTTCAAGTATTCCTCTGTTATATACCATCTCATGCTTTACTATCAATCAGAGAATTTCCCTTTCCAGGTCAAGAAACTTGATGCCAAAGGAAATCCTAGGTCCATAATCTTTTGGTCTGCAATCACTCATAATTCCTCTGATTCTCCTTATTCTTAAAATGAGTTTATTGACCTATTTGTACACCCTGCAACCACCTTGTTAACAGGAGTCTCTCCTCCTAGGGTCAATAGTGACATCAAGAAAATTCCCCAACTCTAAAAGCAATACAGGGTAGGTGATTGGTACCTATACCGAAATCACACAGAAATCAGAATATATGGATGTGAGTTATGCCTTTTCAAGTTACCAAAATATGTCCCAATGAGGCTCTTTGCCTTAGAGTATTTCAGGCAGATGATAAATTCTGACATAGTCCATTTTTGCAATGCAAAGAAAAAATCCCAACTCAGGATTAAGAGTCAATTAGGTCCTTTTATCTGTAACTCTAGGGATGCTAGAAAAGAAGCTGAAAGAATTTTAGAAGACTATCTCAAATTTCAAAAAAGTTTCTATTGGGTACCTTATGACCCAAACAGCTTTATTTATGATAGAAGAATGAAAAACAAATTATCACCATACCTTCATCAAAGAATCCTAGAAATTGAACAAGCATGCTGACAATCAGGCCAGCTCCTCAACTAGTTCATCAGCAGCAACGTTGCCTACAGGAAAAAATATTCATGACAGATTGGAAAATTTGTTTTATCTCAAGCATGAGGTAAAGCATTTGTTCCCAATTCAACCTACTTTCTTTAGATATACAGAGACAGATGAAACTCTGAGGAAGCTGCAAAGGACGAGAATATCGGAAGCTAAATGGTGGGAAGAAATGTTAGAACTTTTGTAAAAATTATCCTTACCTGAATTTTTTCTTATTTACTACAGTAAGTCATGATAAGAAAGATAAAAGGATAAATAGAGGTTAAAGTGTATCAGTGCAGATAAATAGTATCAGTTAAACAGAGCAGCCAGCATAGAGTTACTAAAGAGGATAGCAACAAGCCAAATCATAGGGCCTGCCTCCAGCACATTCTCAAAAGAAGGAAACAGCACAACATCAGTTATCATTTCTCTTATCTACGAGACCATCTGTCTCTAGTTTGTTGTAAAATACTTATGAGTCATCCTAGATTATATCTCAATTTGTTATGAGATATTTTTTATAATTTTTTGCATAAATACTCCATCAATTGGAGTATTGAAAGGTGGATTCTTAAACTTTGCTGTAACATTGACTATTTTGGAATAAAGTGTTGTTGGACAAATTTCGTATGGCTAGCTGAATAAGGAATTGATGCGAAAGACTTTTCACAGGATTCTTGAATCGAACAACGGATCAATAAGTCATTTATCTCTTATGTTTTAGATTTTTATACTTGTTTATTATACCATCTGTGTTTCCATATCTGAATGATTAACGAAAAGGAATAAATCAGAAAGTGCTTAAGTGCAATCTGTTTTCAATCGTTGTTATTCTAAATATTTTCTTCTAAACTAGTTTAAACAGTGAATTCTTAATTGCTCTTGTTTTCTAGTTTATGCATTTTTATTATTTAGTAAAGAATTCTTATTTGCTCTTTATTAATAATCATTCAATTTCCCTCTTTTGAATATGTTGAAGGATTCATAATTTCTCTTCACCCATTTCAAGTTCATTTCATTCTATTTAGATCTATAATTGTTCCCTATTTGATTACCTTGCCCTGTGAAACCATCTCTTGTTAAGAAACTTAATCGAGTTAAGCCATCTTTCTTTGACTCCATTAGCCCAATGGCCTAAATTACTCAGTACTACCCTAAGCTACATAATTTCATCACCCAAATTCAATCAAAATCCCTGGACTTTCATAACTAGCCTAATATCTTTCAAAACAAAGCTAAATTTTACAGAGAGAGCCCTCGCTGGGTACAGATTGGCTAGATTATGTACCTAAAAGTTGGTTTGTGGTTACCTCGGACCCCTTTCCTCTTCCCAACAACTTCAAGTAAAATCTAAGTGATAACACCAGGGACAACCTTCAGCCTAGCCAGGGTATGTGTACGACCTGCAAGGAAAACCTTTACAGGGACAACCTTCGGTCCAGCAGGGATTGTTTTATGGCCCGCAAGGGCAGTCTTACAACCCTCAAGGTCAACCTCTGCAGCCTCACCCTGTGGTCCAACCAAGGAAACCGGGGTATCAACCTGGACCACCATATGGTCCTGGGGGGAAAATCCATCCTTCTCAACCTTTGGTGCAACCTTAACAACCTCATTTTCTAATTGGTCAAAATGTTGCATATCCAGGGCCGTCTTATGGTCTTGTCATAGGTCAACCTGGTTATCAGGCACAATCTAGCCCACTTCCGCCATCAGGCCAACCTGCTTAGCCAGGGAAACCTGGTGTCCCTCATCAGCTAGGTCAACCTATTCAACCAGGACAACCTGCACAGCTAGGTCAACCTGTTCAACCAGGACAACCTGCACAGCCAGGTCAACCTGTTCAACCAGGACAACCTGCACATCCTGTTAACCCTGCTCAGTCGCTGACATATTCTACGCCACAGCCAAATCCACCTGTGCACCCGACTTATCCGACTCAGCAGGGCCCCACTTCCCAGCAGCCCGTTCAACCCCAAGGCAGTTATTACCTTCAAGGTCAGTCTCGACCAGTTTACAACCCACCCCAAGGTTCTAGTTATTACCTTCAACAGCCAAGCTATACTCATACTCCGCAGTCAAATCCATACACTGCTCAATCAGGGCCCACGTATAATCAAAATCAATACCCTTGTTATCAACCCCAGTATCCTGGTTTTTAGCCGCCATATCAACCTAATTAACCGGCTTATACCCCCTATGGTCAGAATCCTCCAGGATAGAACCAATGGGGTCAGATTTATGCTCAACCAGGATGGAGTACAGGTACAGGTCCTTATCGGGGACCTGGCATGCCTTTTAACCCTCAATTACCTTTTCTCGCCACGTTGGAGTTACCGGACGTGTCCAAGTTGACCAATGATACGATTCTTCATAATTCATATTGGCCTCCAGTTCCGATGAAGGTGCCTGGTGATTGTCCTAAGTTTGAGGGTAAATCTAGAGAAGAACCCCAAGCACATGTCATGACATACCACTTATGGTGTTCTTCAAATTCTTGGATGGATGACTCAATTCGTCTGCGTCTTTTCCAGTGCACTCTCATCGGCACTACTGTTAAATGGTACATAGAACTGCCCCATGGTATTTTTCAATATTTTAATACTCTAGCTATGGCATTCCTCACACATTTCCAGTTACCGGTTCATTATGAAGCCGGGACACATCTCCTGACATCTCTGAAATAGGGCAAAGCCACTCATATTTCAGATCACATTCACGAATGGAGACGTCATCGTCGTCTGATCAATTTTGACATTCCTGATCAGCTTCTAACTCACTGGTTCACTGCCTCTTTTGTCAATAAGATTGCACAAGACATTGTTATGGGGGCATGTGTAGCCGAGGAACAAGCCATTGCTCATGCCCAGTACCTCGATTTAGTGTACTCTCAATCCAGCACGTTATACGACATCTTGACTGATGCCCCGCGAAAAGAGACCTCTAAAGCGCCGGCTACCCATCAGTAGATGGTGTTATTGGTTCCATCTCTAATACTTCTCGCAAGTCTTCTAATGGGAAGTAGAAATCGAATTCTTCCAACAATTCTGCTCCTCCAGCTACTCTATATTCTGGTAAGACCGCGGAGGTCAACGTCGTCTAGGCCAATCCTATGGACAAGACTTCCAAAGGGAAGAAAAAGGGCAAAGGCAAAGCCAAATCCGATGCCCCAAAACCAGAATCATCCAAACCACGTGTTGATGATGGTTCACAGCGAAAACCGAAGTACCCTTGCCTGATTTGTGATGAAGACCACTACACCAAAGATTGTCCTAGACGATCCGAGGTTAGTCAACTTATTAAGGGCTCTAAGGGAACTCCGGCAGTTCTTAAGGAACCTTTTCCATCTCAGCAGACCCAGATGGTCGAACAGCCTTCACCATCTACACCATTTGGGTCTCAGGTTTTCATGATGAATGGTGTTGCACCTGTTTCTATTGCCACTCGGTCGAAGGATTATGTCGGATCACGCCAGGTAGCTGGGAAGGAAGTCGTTGACGGCCCTCCTCCCCCACCTGCCTCTGGTCCTCTTGAGATTGAGAGGCCCAATGCTAAACTCGTTGTACAGCCACCCTCCAAAGGTGTTCTCGGAAAGTCTTCCTATAATCTGAATGCACGTGTTGCTCAGCATTATAGCATTGTTGAGGATTTGGCATAGGCACCTTCCGCGATGTCCGCATTGGAAGTACTTCAGAGTTGTCTGTCTCAAAGGAAATATTTGTTATCTGCAATCGATGGAATTGACCCTGTCGATTCTATCCTTCTCACCTTCGATCTTGAGAATTTCGTCCCCCAACTTACGCACCAGATTGCGCTTGTTATACAAGTCGGAATTAACGGCCTCAATATTCATAGATCCATTGTGGACGAAGGTGCCTCTACCTGCGTTATTTCATCTGCTTGCTGGAAGGCCATCGGCTCTCCAGCCCTCACTTCATCTCCCAATGCCCTTGAGGCATTCGATGGAAGGGAATCAAAACCCTTGGGTGTTCTCGCGAGTCTACCAATTACATTGCAAGGTAAGACATTCAACGTCGAAGTGGAAGTTGTTGATGCCAAACTCAACTACAATATTCTACTTGGTCGCAGTTGGACCCACGCCATGTTGTGCATTCCGTCCACCATCTTTTGACTTTTGAAGTTTCCACATGAGGGTAAGATTATTACTGTCGATCAGTTTTCTTTCTTTACCTCGTCCTCCGAGAACAACGTGCCATACATGGATCAAATTCCTAATCCCCCCGACAGTATAGGACCAGGTCTTTTCAAGGACCCTGTTCTCATGGTATTTTCCCCCTTCCACCATCGAAAATCATTCAAGTGAATATGATCTCTAGGTCAAATGACCTGTGGATCATCCCTTCTCCTAAACAGGTTGCCTCTTTTGGAGAATTCATGCCTCTGACCTTAGTTGAAATCAATTATTGTGGGATCATTGCTGCATCGGATCCTCCTCCTGCTGATAATGCTCCTTTGAGCATGGCTCTTAATGTTTATTCTCAATCCCCTTGGCTCAGAGATTCAAATTCACTCGATCCTTTTGAGAGAAGTTTTTCCATCTGACGAAGCTATCGTAGAGACTATGTCTCTCGAAGATCTATCGTGGAGCGATGGGCATCATCATTCCTCGTTTATGCCCGGCCTGGGGGAAATGTCTAATTGTCTCAAGCGTTTTTCATCTCAGATTCCCTCTCCACCACTCCAAACACCAATATTGACTCATGACATTTTCTCAGAAGGAAATATGAGTAATATTACCCAAACGATGCCTATCAACATCTCCGTTAAACCGAGGATCGTCGAGAACATCCATGTGGGAGTCACTTGTTCTCCCAATGAGATTCAAGTGTATACTAGTCTCTTCCGTGAATTCTATGATGTTTTCGCGTGGTATTATGAAGAGATGCCTGGAATCGATCCCAATATCGTCGTGCATGAAATTCCCACCTATCCTGGTGCAAAGCATGTGCACCAGCGTCTGCATCCAGTGCATCCTCGGAAAGCTGCTGCTATAAAATCTGAAGTTGAGAAACTTCTTAAAGCAGTCTTAATATATCTGATGCCTCTGACAGAGTGGGTTTCCAATATTGTCCCTATGTATAAGAAGCAAGGCACAATTCGAGTCTGTGTTGACTATCGAGATATCAATCGGGCTTGACCTAAGGAAAATTATCCCACCCCCTTTATCGATTAGATCATTGACAATTGTGCAGGGAGTGAGATCTTTTCCCTTATGGATGGCTTTTCGGGTTATAATAAAATCAATATCCTTCCATCCGATCAACATAAGACCGCTTTCATCTGTCCGTGGGGAACATTCGCCTATAAGAAGCTCCCATTCGGCTTAAAAAATGCTGGAGCGACCTTCTAGTGTGCCATGTCTTACGCCTTTCACGACATACATAATGTTGTTCAGCTGTATCTGGATGACCTTTCGGCTCATTCATCTCGATGCAAAGACCATCTGAAACATCTCCGCCAGATTTTTCTCCGCTGCAAACGTTACAACATCAGGCTTAATCCTCACAAGTGCATCTTCTGCGTTGACTCTGGTCAACTTTTAGGATTCATTGTCTATAAGGACGGAATTTGCCTTGACCCTCTCAAGGTTGAGGCTATCATTAATCTCCCATCCCCATCCTCGTTGCATCAGCTATAGAGCCTTCAAGGAAAGCAAATTTCTTATGTCGCTTTATCCCGAACTATGCAGAGGTAGCCAAAGGGTTTATGCGACTTCTAAAGCAGGACGTCCCTTTCTGTTGGGACAAGATTTCTCAGCAATATTTCGATAACCTTAAGATGTTGCTTGTCAATGCCCCATTAATATTTCCTCCAAATTATCATCACGACTTTACCCTCAATTTGGCTGTCGCATTCAGTACAATCGCCATGGTTCCGGTACAGAATGACGATGATGGTAACGAACATGTGGTTTATTATCTGTCTCAGAACCTCCTCGACACTGAAACGCGTTATGGCCACGTCGAGAAGTTGGCACTAGCCACGGTCCAGGTCATTCAGCGATTTCGCCATTACATCCTTTTACGCATGGTAACCGTGATTTCTGACTGCAACCCCATGACTTACATTTTGTCTCAACAATTTCTGGGGGGAAAGTACTCAAAGTGGATTGTGATCCTCCAAGAGTTTGATTTGGAGTTCACTACTGCCAAATCGAAGAAGTCACTATTTTTTACTGATCTCATTTGTTCTCTCTCTACCAACTCTATTCCATCTCAATCCGAGGATCATATCCCGGATGAAACTCTCTTCTTAATCAACACTCTCGATCCATGGTACGGTGATATAACCGTGTACCTCCAGACATCTACCTTCTGGTCTGAGTTAACGAAAGATGCTCGATGCCATGTTCAACATCAGTCGCAACCATATCACATTGTTGGAGATACCCTATATCGTGTTGGATTCGATTCAGTACTCCATCGGTGTTTGACCTTAGAAGAGGCTGAGAAAGTTTTGAATGACTATCACAGTGGCACCTATGGCGGTCACATGTCCGGTTATGCTACCGCACAGAAGATCCTTCGTGCGGGCTATTTCTGGCCGTCTATATTTAAGGATTGTATTGTTGCAGTACGAAAGTGTCACGCGTGCCAGATTTTCCAACGCAAGATGCGTGTGCCGCCTCTCCCATTACATCTTTTCATTACTGTAGGCCCTTTTTCCAAATGGGGCATTGATTTTATGACGTGTAACCCTCACTCGGCCAGGGGGCATGCTTATATCATTGTTGACATAGATTATTTCACCAAGTGGGTTGAAGCGATGCCTACACTGGCTGCAAGCAGTAAGACAATTGCACAGTTCATTTTCAACCATGTGATCACTCGTTTCGGCGTTCCTCAAGCCATCGTCACTGATCATGGCTCTCATTTTCGGGACTACATGATGGCAGAACTGACATCTAAGTTGGGCTTGCGTCACGACAGCTCAACGCCATATTACCCTTAGGAAAATGGACAGGTTGAAGCCGTGAACAAGGTGCTTGTCACAATGCTTCAACGAACAATTGGTATACACAAATCAAGTTGGCATCTCCAGTTTTTTTCAGCTCTTTGGGCCTACCAAACGTCAGTGAAGAGTGCGACCGGATTCACACCATTCCAGTTGGTGTATGGTCTGGAAGCTACTCTTCCGGTTGAATGTGAGATCCCTTTACTAAAATTGGTTGTGGAATTACTGCCCGATACTTCCCCAGAGGAAGAACGTCTCCTATATCTCGAGAGATTGGATGAAACTCGCCGCTTGGCTGCTTTGGTTATCGAGGCACAGAAAAAGCAGGTTAAAGCTCATTTCGATTAAATGGTTTCTCCGCGCTCTTTTATCGAAAGGGACCTCGTCCTCTTGTATGATCAAGCCCATGACAAGCTTGGGGCAGGCAAATTTTAGCCTATGTGGCATGGGCCCTATATCATTAAATGTGTATTGAAAAATGGGGATTATGAGTTGATCAATTATGAAGGTCTTCCTTTGGCACAGCCCAGAAATGGGTTGTACCTGAAGAAATATTATGCTTGAATCATTCTTGCATAGTACATGTACATAGGTGATTTTTCATTTTTGTGCATGTGTGGTGTGGTGTGATTTGTAAGCATTTTTTTGTTTATTGGGTCTTCCTAGTTGTGCAGATGTCTATTACTCCTTATGTAGGTTTCACGGATGGTGCCTCCTGCAGTACTAGAAACATGTCTTCGGCAACCTGGGTAATTTACAATCCTACTGGTGAGTTGGTTAATTTACAAGGTGTTTGTCTAGGGCCTACTACAAATAATGTCGCAAAATATAGTGTCATTTTGGAGTTATTAAATGAGGCTGTTAACCTCAGTATTCGTGCGTTACTTGTACATCTGGATTCACAGCTTGTAGTTTTATAGCTCAATGGTCATTATTCAGTTAGAAACCCATGCATTTTAAGACTGTATCTACGTATTTGTTTACTTGAAAGGAATTTTGATTACATTACATATCAGCATATACCAAGACGAATGAATACACTAACAGATGCAGTAGCCAACATGGTATTAGATAGACATTTACGCAATTTGTAAAAGCATCATCGTATGTAAGCAAGATCCATGTAGAAAATAGATGTATATATATATGTTGAGTGTTTGCAACATGTGCATCATATAAAACCCAAAAATATACATGTTTTTTTCAATTACATCCATAAACAACATGTCTCTTTAAAATTTGCAAATAAAAAGCCGAGGTGACTAATCGGCGTGGTGCTCATGGTAGCACGTCACTACCCGCACCAACCGCCTCAGTAAGCCATGGAGGCGACTCGGCACCCCTACAATGTGCCTCTGATAAGATAAAGGGACATCAGCTAGGCGAGCATAATCCAGAACCCCATGAGCAATCCTCCTCGCTATTGGTGACATCCCGGTGGGCCTCTCTGGGCCAACATCTGCATACATATAGAATTAGCTATTTGAACATGCATGTATACCAAAAAATCATAAAACTCATAAAATTAAAAATATTTTTACCAAGCTCCTCGTCCCAGTTCTCTCCCTCCGGGAGTGGGAGGTCCGGGTCCCCAGTAAAATCTGTGTCGGCATAGGGCCAGTCCTCCACGGCGATGAGCTGTCGTCGGAGCCACCCAAAGAACTCAGGCCTCCAAGACATCTGCTGGCTGCCCCCTTCCCTCGGCATCAATGCCACCCATCGAGCCATCCGTGGCTCCCTCAGTGGTGGATCTAGGATTATGGCCTCCTGGCGCTGGAAGATAGGTAGTCATTCCAGCAAGAATGACACCAAAATTGATCCATATACAAACTGTTTTAGTTTTTTCTATTTTCATTTTGTGAGTTGCCGCTTGATATTCATTTTTATAGCCTCCGCCCAATTGAAAATACTGGGATTCATGCACTCCAAAGCAAGCAGCAATTGTGTCTTGGTGGCTTCATGCGATGCCTGCAACCCCGCAGCCCGTGTAATGGTGTGTAGCACTACTCTGAGTGCTAGATTGGGGATAGTCTTAATGTCCACCTTTCCACTTCCTGTTCCCTTTCATGCCCCTGGGCACACTGTGTTCATGACCATTGTCATGTTCTCTCCAGAAGGCCGTGTACCGGTCAAAATAGGGACTGCACCTCTGCGTGACAATCCGATGATGAAATATACGTCTGACACTTCGACTTCAAGTTCTTGATCTCGAAGTCTGAACTTCTCTTGATCCTTGTCCCAGATACTGATAAGATATTGTAGTAATTCGAGCTGGGCCAGGAGACACGGTGTCATAAAGAATTTCTTGAGCCCGCAATTTTTGAGAGCACTCATACAATGTTCATTCTCCATTGCCTAGTCATCTTCTTCACTATGCTCTCTTTCCTTCCATTCAATTACCATTTTTGCTTTGTACCTGCATCAAATCAAACATAGGAGTGTTAGAAACCTCCTCAAGTATTCAAAATTTCTTTTCATTGGTTCATTTTTGAGATTTTTTAGCCGAAATTTGAGTTGCGTTGTTGGCACAGCTGTCTGGCTAACATTCGTGCCAGCTGGCATGGCCTCTGTGTAAAATAGAGTGGATTGGTGCGGGTCCATGCCTGGTACCTGCGCCAACTGCGAAGCCCTAAATTTGAAATTCCCTCCATAAAAGACCTCAAACCATGATTAAATATAATGAAATGCAGCTTAAAAGATGGGTAATGGAAGCAGATCTTACCTGAAAAAGACGGAATCTGAATTCGTCCACTGGATTGTTCGCAATCATCGTCTCAAGATCGCAAAGGAAATGGCTCACTATCACTCTGCAAAGAGGTAAAAAAGTGAAAAGTGAATAAGTTTTTACTATTGGTAATATTTATAACTTTTCAAATCAAAATTAGGTTTAAATACTTGTTTTCCCGATATTTTATTATATATTTTTCAAAAAATGCATTTTACACTTGCTTTTTGTGCAGCGACAGGTCTTCACGCGATTAGGACAAAGACACGAGTTGTATTTTATAATTTTTTGAATTCGGTAAAAACACGAAAAAGTCACTATTGGAGTCACCTTTCAACCCTTTTCTGACTCCCTAAAACTGAAAATATTTCCGAGTCACTTGTTTTTTTGAGCTCGTTAAATTGGCTGCGAAACGACATCTACCCAGTATACATTTACCCCCTTTTCAGGCTGGCATAGATTATTTACGAAAAACGAATACCCTACCCTATCGCGACTAGGAGGTTCTCCCAGACATAGTTTTCTACCTTTTCGGATCTGTGGGACTATCTACGAAAAGGGACTGCTGGAGTTTTCTTTTCCGCTGTCTTTTCAAACTCTCTAAACATGAAAACACACCAAGTTATTCCTTTTTCAGACTCATTAAAAACTGAAGACATCGGACTCCGTCGTAATGACGTTAATCGAGTTCCTCCCTCCTAGGGCTCGTTAAATGTACTAGGTTGGATTTGTCCGAAAGGAAAACTTACAGCACGAGCATATGTTATCCCCTCCAAGCTTGTTCAAAAAAATAATTGGGGTACTCGCCAGAAATGGTGGGGGAAAATGGAACCAGTATCATAGTCGTGTCGGCAGTATGTCGCTCTTGAACATGGCACTTGTTTGCATTCATGTCAGGTTGGGAACATCTCATCTCATTATCTGCTTGCCTTCATGGGTTTAGGTAATCTCTTTTGACCACTCATCTACTCTTTGCCACATCACCATGACCTTACATCCCTTGATGTCAAATACTGCCAAATCATCTGTCGTGCCGCCGATATGTTCAAGAGAAGTTGGCCTCTGCATTTTTCAACCTCCCTATGGTTCTCTGTTAGTATTGATTCACAAACTTTATATTCCTTTGTCTTGTGTCGATGATGTGGGAAACATTATGGCCCACCTTCGATCAAGGTCACTTCCTGTTGACTTCAGCTCATTATCCAGGAAGCTGATCTAGAGACTCCCTTCAGGTACCTTGGACACTGCATGCCTCAATGGCAGGTTCTTCGCATTCGACGCAAGGTTTTCATTATTGGCCTTCGATCGGATGATTCTGCGGGTGCTCGATGCCATCTCACTATTCACATTCCATGGATTTTACCTCTTGTACCTTGAGAGCCATCGTCATTATTGGTGGTTCCTCTCGCGTCTATTAACGGCTTTCATTATTGGTTGGTAATCAGACAATGTTCTTGCATGTTTGACTTCACCTCACATATTCAAATGCTCAAACTTGTACTCTGTTTGGATCGAGATGGAGCGCAAGACCCTGGATTTTGTCTGATAAGCATCCAGGCTGCGGGTTTTTGTGGATTATTATGATTTATTACATGACTCCTTTGATTAGATGGCTGCGACCATACCTGAGTCTACTTGTAGATCCTTAATTGCTGGATGGCTGCGTCCATACCTTGGATCTCATTGTGTCAATACTTTTATGGATGGCTATGCCCGTACCACATATCATGTATTAGAGATATCATTTGTATTTGTATTCGCAAGTCTTCTGCCGGCAGTGTTTTCATTTGGATGCATTCTCATAAATCATTTCACCCCTCCCTCTCTCTCGGACCTCATGCTTTAGGGGGCATTTTTTACACAGCATTTTGTCACCGTCCCTGCAATTCCTCGTCCCGTACATTGGAGGACTATTCCCATGACCTGTGAACAGTAAAATGTCCTGAAAACACCCTGATGGTATCCTTCTGCATAAGGACAAGTATTCTCCTCAAGAACATTTCCTCTGGAAAACCCTAAAAACCCATGTTTTGGCATTGGCACGGGTAGCCAGTTCATCCCTTGTGTCAATGGAGAAAATACACACTAGTGGGTGTGCCAGCTGGTGCTCTGTCCCTGTGTTTCACTCGCACCAAGCCTTTTAAGGAATGTTTTTTAAAAATAAATGGCAGATGTTTGATTCTAACAACTTCAGAATGAATCATCAGAAAGAAGTTGGGCGGTTTGGCTCGAATCTCCTTGTTTAGGAAGTGGTTTTCCACCTGATCTCATGGAACCTTCCTAAGAGATAGAACTCTATCCCATGATTATAGGATCCCAACTTCCCTTCCTCCCTCTATAAAATCCTGCCCTCTCTATTTGCTAGCTAGCTGAACATTTGGGAAGAAAACTATAGTTGAGCGACTATTGAAAGCAGAGCTAAGGAGAACCCCGCAAGAGAGAGAGCCTTTTCCAAATTCCCGACAAGATTTGTGAGACACGCTACACTGGAAGCCCTGCCAAAGGAAGAACGCGACGTCAAAACTCGGTTGTAATCTTTCTTTCACATTTTAATATATGCTCAACTGCGTTATTGGTTCCACTGTTGTATTGCTTATCTATGTAATGCAATTTAGTTCAATCATTTCCGACTGATTGATAGTTACATGCTTGAATTATTACGTTGTATGTCGTCGTTTCTTCTCTACATGTGTACAGGTGTCTGGACGTGGTGAGCTTAAGGGTTGTGATCTGTCAAGCTAGGGACAAAAAGTAGCGCTTCTTCTTCGACAATGGCAGTGTAGGACTTGAGGTAGGCTATCTATCGTAGCTTTATCTTTTGTAACTAGGAATCGATATCGTAGAGTGTTTTGTTTGTTGCTAGACCCACTCTAGGGCTAGTGGGATCGCCTCTATCCTCAAAGGGTATTTACCTCTCCAATAACATCTCACATATATACATCAAAACTATGTGTCCCAGTATAAAAAATAGGTCATTGACCATCATGCCAGCCAAAAATATACATATCATCAACGCAGGGAAGCATTTTCGTAATCGTATTTTCCCAGACCATACAAAATCTCTAAGGTTGAGCCCTGCTTGGTGAGTCCTCGGACCCACGTGCGTACTCGGTGCTAGTCCAGGAGCAGTAGCCACAATATCAAGTGTTGCTCTGCGCAAAGTCAGACGATGCACCCTCTCCCATGCCATCACCATCTCCAACCATATGTCGTCAAGGTCATCCAAACCCCTAGTCAGCAGGCCTCGAGTCAACCTCTCCAAATGACTCCACGAATATGCTAGACCCGCAGCACGAACATCAGCTGCCTCAACTCAAGCCTCTGCTGCTAGCACTCTAATATTGGCAGCAGCCATCAACTCCTCGATCGACACCACCCATGTCTCGACTGACTTAGCACGCACAAGGAGAGAAACATCCCCACCGGAAACTGCAGCACTACTAACCTTGCCTTAGGGACCCCCTGCACCAACCTATCCCCCAATCTGGGCCTGAACCGCCCCAAGCAAGTCCCTCCTCCTTAGCTAGTGGCCTACCAAATGAGTGGCAGGACACCCTGCCAAACCCACAACTGCAAGAGAAGCCAAAAATAATATCAGTGTCACCATCAAAGACATATAGATATATACACAATAAAAATCCTCAAAATGCATAAAACAACAAAGGTAATACTCGTCGGACCCCATGCATAGCCAGCAGGGACACCCATATCTGGATCCCCCCATAAATCCATCCCTAAATACTCAAGGAACACTTGCAGGCTCGACTCGAACCATGCCTCGACCGTTGAATCCTAGTAACGGCATGCCTTTCCCCCACCACCATGGGGCATTACAGGTGCCCACAGACACATCCGAGGATCCCTTGAAGGACCTAGGGGAACCGCCACAAAGGGTCGGAGCATCACAACCCTCTCACACATAATGCTACAGAGGATTTTCGTATAATAAAGGGTCTTAATGGCACCCCTATGTCCCTTGGCCAGCTGAGTGACCATGCCTCAGTAGACGTAGTGGGCCCAATCAAAAAAGTGACATGCCTAAAGCCGACCCAAAACCGCAATCTGTGGACCCGACACTTGATGGGTCGTCTTTGACCCAGACAGGTGAACTATAATTGCCAAAGCAACACTCTTAGTCAGGTCCATGATAGAACTCGCATGGATACAGCCCTGGGTGATCAGGTTAGGACCTCCTTAGCCCAAAGATGGATGTTCACTCCCCTAGGGGGGAGTGGATAAGGAAGGGCCTCCCCCTGAGGCAAGAGACCTATTACAATATAAACATTGGTCTCTATATGTATCACAACATCTCTGCGACGCAGGACCATAACGTGTTTTCTCCTGTTCCAGCATCGGACCAGGTAGCGCAAGAACCCATCCTGGGACCCTAATATGTTGTTCTCTAAAAACTTCAGAAAACCATACTGAACTAGGATCTCCTGAGCGTGGGGGTCTTAGACTAGTTCCACATGGAGATCAGGTCAGTCCCTTTCTCGCCACAACATCCTGCCATCAAGAAAAACACCAAAAATCAATTTTTGATCAAAAAATTACTAATTTTTTTAAAAAAATGGGCCTCCCTGCGCCTGTAAAAAACCTATGCACATTGAATGTGCCTCTGTAGTAGATACAGGTGCACGGTTCAACGTGCATAATTTTCCCCAACTGCAAGGGCTTTGCACAAAACTCACATTTTGTGCAAGGACCACATGGACCATCCTTGATTGCTCGCACAATTCTACCCCAAAATGGGCATAAAATCCATACAAATTCACATTTTTATGGACCACCCACACATGAAAATGACATAAATAAAAATTGGGACATTTAAGGTCCTACCTGACACTAAAAACATGAATCTCGGGTACTCAGGCTGACCACAACAGCAAGAGAAGCTCGGGAAGGTAGCTCGACTCTAACCTCAAACCCTGAAAAGACACAAATGATTTGAAAATGAACCATATTAGCCTATATATTGCCCTTTTTTCATTTTTCAACAGACCATAACTGGATCTCAGAGTACCTAATCACAAAACCGCAAGAAAAATAGTGATCCTCACTTCATCAGGTTCAAACCAGGCCCCATAGATCCACATTTCATAAAAAAGTCATTTTCAGGCACCATGCCCACCATACTTCAGTTCAGATATGCCCCCTCTTGTTACTTAGAAATTCAATTTATTTCAAAAATATTTGTATAAAAAGATGCTTTTACTTGGTTTATTGGCTGCAAGCATTGCAAGTACGCCAAGTCACCATATACCCCATACAAAAAAGGTACAAGAGCATGTATCATTCTACCCTTAGCATGATAGGCTTCCCTAAAAATCTTTGTGTATCCTGACATCATTTCTCCAGAGGAATAAACCATAGGTTTCATTCACCCGATAATGTTTATCATCACCCCACCTTGCACATGATAAGCACCCTTGCAAGTCGGTAGAGCCTCACCTTCCATGGTGTCCATCACTCATGTAGACCATACATCAATATCTGGAACCATGGCCATAAACTCCGACCTGGAAACCACTTCATGTCCATACATCCATCATCAAACATCAAGTCAATTTTTGCTCATTGCATGTGAAAACCCCGTTCATGGGCCACCATTATCTACAAGTGAATCAACAAAAACGCACCATGTGTTTCACATTCGGCCTATCACAACCCCATCAGCATAGCCCATCTGCGACATTTTCTTTCACCTCATCAAACCCGCACCGAAACCAACCATTGGGTCCCCCACCCCCAAAAAAACACATGATAGTGAAGGATTATCCATGTTTATGGGGCACATGTTTTCATGCTTGTACATCCAAACCACTTTCATATTCTTTTTTCAAGTGTACAAAGATTATTTTTAGGAGAGAACTCCAACCCATCCATTTACATTTCTCACCTGGAATCAATCCCTAAACACCCTTGGTCGGAGCTACACATTATTTACCACGCCCAACCATAACAATCATAGCAGCCATACACCTACCATGGATGTCCTACTAACTCCAAGGATTTCCTCTTCAGAAATTGTTATGACTGTCGCCACTCGCATTTACAGCTCCCACCTCAGGCCACTTAACTACCATCATCATTTATATCCATTTCTCTTCATCATGCCTAGTTAACCCATCGCATCATGCCCTGCTACATCAAAAACCTTGGTCCTTTGCATCAATACTCATTTCGATCGGTTGATGATTCCTTCTTGTCGATTGCAACAACCATTTTCCAAGTAGGAGGTAGTACCTTGTATGACTCCTTGCCTCAATAGGGCCATCCTCATATGGCACTATGGGAATCATCATTACCCATTGATGTCATCGATCCTCTTGAAATTCGCCTTCAACATAATCTTTCATGTCCAAGATGGTATCATACTTCATAACCGTTGCACTCCGTTAGAATTCGTCAAAGACCCATGACTCAATAAGCATCTCTTTAAGAAATGCTTACACGGGAAGGTCCCTAACAGTCAAAGACCCATGCATAGAATGAGTACTTTTTCTAAAAACATTTCATACCAAGATTATGCATGTGAGAGCCATATTCAACCTTATTTCAAAGAAAAACGCCCCCAAGGGTGTCAACAAACATCGCCATCAACCAACAGCGGGTCACTACCAAAAAGTGGCATAAACAACACCACTATCTGTCAGATTAGCTTAACTAGTCAAACATCATGAGCATGGGACATGTCTGCCTTGTAGAAATATTTTATTCATTATATATCTTGCGGGTTTCCTACAGAGCATGGTGTCTTTTTTACTGAAGACAAGGGGTCTCCCAACTCAGTTCCAAAGCAAGTTACCCTCTCTCTCTCTCTCAAAAGGATCACTTAGAAAAGAAAGCATAATGCATTTCTGCAATAAAATTGTTCCTAGACCTCATACATTAGGGGGAAACTGTTAACACTAGAAAATCATACAGGAAAAAGACATTAAAAATGTCAAGCATAAGGTACAGATGAATATTTTTAGAGAAGAAATACATTACAATAGACAAAAATTTATTTATTTTCCTAAGCTTCAAAAAGCAATTAAATGACAGTGCACCTAAGCCCCAAGGGATAGCTCAAATGGTCGAGTTCACGTTGCTAAAGTACCTTGCCATATGGAAGGTCACGGGGTCAAATCTCCTCGACGCCCTTGGGGTTAGGCCCCGAAATTAAAGCCGACGGCTGATCCCTTCAGGTGGATCTACTGGATTATTACCCGTGGATGTAGCGGCCACTCAGTGACTGTGAACCACAGCTGAAAAAATAAATAAATAAATAAAAATTAAAATTAAAAAATTAAAAAAATTAAAAAATAATAATAATAATAATAATAATTAAATGACAGTGCACCTGCATCAAAGGAATTTTTCACACAGCGTAGCTATTCCTACAATAGTTGCGTGGTCCTGAAGATGGTGAAATTTCACCATCCAAGACCACTTGGCGTGCCTGGTTAAGATGATTCTCTGCCTAGTACTGTCAAGGACAGCCGGATTTGAGCCACCTTGAGGAGTAAATGCAACCCACAAAGTAACCTCTCCTCCACTCTTGTGTCACTATCCATCTAGGGCCAAGAAAAGAGGAAGGAATTCAAAAAATTTCTATATAAGCTAGCATTTGGAAGAAGAATGGGAGACACATTGTTATGCTGGCCAAATTGCTTCATAGAAAACCAGCTTGCATAGTCCAGCAGCAGAGGGATTGGAAGGACTCATATGTTGACCAACCAACATCTTAGTCCAAGAGAGAGAGGTTCACCACTTGATCTAGATCTACCATCCTTTGAGAGAGGGAAGAGATGCTTGCAGGAACTTGAGGGAAGGAGACGTCCTTGTTTTGGGTATTTGATCTCCATAGCTCAAAGGACCCTCTTCAAGTGTTTAACATTGTATCTTTTTTACCACCATCACCTAATAAAGGGAGAACCCTCCATTTGTGTTATTAGGTTGTTTGGTCCTATTATCACTCATTATTCTTAACACTTTCATTGATAGGGTTTTACATGTCATTCACCTAGGTTCATGTTGTCTCATAGTCAGTTTACATGTGGTGATGTTTACCCAAAGTCTAAACCCACCTCGAGCCTTGTAATATCGGTCAAGTCCACCTCATATCATTTAGTTTTCATTCCCACACTTTTAAATGAAAAAGATAATCCACTTGTCAGTTTTACACAATTTTGTAGCAAATTATATGGAAAACCAGCATATTTCGCTACGAAACTTCCTGATAGTTTTTTAGAGAATCTACCAATAGTTTAATTATTTTCACTACAAAACTTGGTTTTTTCCTGCAGAAATTGACAAAGTGGTGTGATATGTCAAATTTTGATGGATGAAGACAAAGGTGAGGTCATGCGAGTTATTTATCATAATTCCCCAAGCATACAAGGTCGTATATTTTGTAATCATTGCCTCTTATGGTCGCATGTGTCATATTTTCTCCTCGAGTTGCCAAATTACTTTTTAAACCTTGCCCCCAAGCTAATCTTTGACATTCATCATCCAATTCTTGCATGTAAAGCATCTCAGTGTCACTGTTTGAGAGTTGTTTCACCACGCAAAGTAGGTTTCTTTTTAGTTTTGATTCTGCAGGTGTCATAAGCAAGGAGGCAGCGAGAATTATAAAGGATCAATGGCATCGAAGAAGAAAGAAAACAAGGGTGGTTATTGTGTGAGGTGCAAACCTATGGATTTGAAGTTGTTAAATGAAGATCCCAGTGCTATGGAGGCCTTCACGAAGGTAGGTTGCCTACAATTTTGTCAAAAATTGTAGGGTTTCCAAGTCCAGGTATCCAAAGAATTTGTAGAAAATTTTACAGGGACAGCCTCAAAAGTTGGAGTTTTGAACCTCACAATGTCACCAGATGTTATCTCCCAAGCTACAGAAATACCCAGAGGTGGTGAATAATGGTTCAAAGGCACAAAATTCAGAATTCAAAGTTGTGAATAATTTCTCAAACAGGAGCACAGAGGAGTTGACATGACAAATGACATCCCCAGGGGTTATATGAAAGAAAATTATGCAAAATTGTTGTTGGTGGTCCAAAAATAATTCACATGCGAAGGGAGATTCCACAAGGTTTATTATTATCATTTTAGACTCCTCCTACATTTTTTTGGTAAGCAACCACTCGACCTACCTTTATTTTTATATAGAAGTTTGGGGAAGATGTCAGATAAAGTCCAGGTCAAGGCAGAAGGTAGTGAAACATCAGTCTTTCACCATGTTCTGATCAAATTGTTAGTACTCGAGGAATTAACAAGGTTAAATAGATATTGGGCCTCTTTTCTTTTTATGAGTGGATATGAAGTAGATACAGTGACACCAAATAAAGTTTCAAAACCAAAAACACTCCATCTCCAGTTGTAATAGAAGATATTAATGAAGAAAGAGGACAGCTTCCTGTAGAACCAATGGACATTGAAGTTGAACCTCTGCAAGAGACTAATATCTCTCAGCTATCACCTGCAAGACAAAAACAGAGAGTTAGTAAACAAAGTAGCAAGAGAGTAAGAAGAAGCCAAACATTTTCCAAAGGAAACCTGGAAGACATCCTCCAGGAAATAGATATTGAAGAATCACCAATTGTACAGGCAGAAGAAATTGAAAGAGATAGAAGAAAAATGAAGAAAGGTAAGTCTGTCAAGAAGTTGGATTTTGCAGGAGAGGATGATGGCTTCATTTTCCAGCCAAGGAAGCCAATGACCAGGTCACATATTGCAAAGGATGCCATGGAAGGAAAAGGATCAGAGAAGTTTAGTGAAGGTAAGTAGCCAGAGAACATCATAGGTCTATCCCCAGTAGCAGAAGAAGTCTTTGTACAAAGAAAATGGAAAGAATGTGTTGAAGAAAAGACTGAAGTAAAAATTCTACAAGAATAATTAAGAGAGGCCAGTGAAGAGGTAGTTTAAGTGAAGCTGGAATTAAAAAAATCCAAGGTGGACGGACAAATAATGGTTGATTTTGAGAAAGAAATGAAGGAGCAGCTGGAGAATTATGATAATACTTTGTCAAATGCCAAAAATATGTTGAAGAGAAGCCTTCCCTTGATGAGGGTGGTAAAAAACAAAAGTAAAAGGAATTTGTGGTTACAGTCTGAGAGGAAAAATCTCAAAGGATAGGTCAAAGAGTTGGAAGACCAAATGGACACGATTCAAGAAGAACTAAAGAAAAGAGGACTGAAAATGAGATTAGTAGATGAACCTGAGGTACAACCTATTGTTAATGAAGATGAAACACCCAAGGAATAATAATTTGATATAAATCATTTTTTTTTAAGTTTACATCTTGCAGGTGACACAAATGTTGGGTTAGAAGGTGAATTTTTGAAGAAAATTACCAAATCTGCAGTTTCAACCATATCAGGAAATTTCGTAGCGAGCTCTAGGCCTAAGGGCCAAAATTCGCTACAAAATTTTGGAAGAATGTTTTTTACCTAAAAAATCAGTTTTATGGAGATCCAAGGTGGGAGTTTGATGGTATTTAGTTATTTTGACCTGACAAACACTTTTTTACTAGAATAGGTGGCAAAAGATAAGGTTAAAAGGCATAAATGGGCACGCTACGAAATTTCTCTACGCAACTTCCTAAATATACTCTGTTTTGCAGCAAGATGTTTTTAAAGAGTTTTTGAAGGTTTGAATGGCATATGGAAGGCCATCCAGCCACCTAGAGGCATCCAAACAGATAGTGGGCCATCCCAGCAGACATCCATTACTTGGCATGTGTGTCACTCATACAAATTAGCATGAAGACAAAGTTCTAGATAATGTTAATATTTTCCTAAAAAATAAGACAATTGTTTCTAAATTCTTGGGGGTACATTCATGTCTTGGTCATGGAGAATGCCACTCGAGCATCTCATCTTTATCTATGTAATTTTCCCACTACTAGAGAAGTGGATGCAATAAATGTAAGTAGAGTCCTATTAGGAGAGTAAGTCTTAAATGACTAGGTGTCTTTTTATGTTCCAGAAATGTAGTTTTAAGTTATGATTAGGTGTCAAATTCATGGTTCAATGATCTATCCAGCTGGCAGATCCTATGTGAGAAAAAAGGATTTATTTATAGACATAAAATCGAATAAGAAAGGGTTGGAGAATACTTTTGACACTTATACTATTGTAAAATTTTCATATCAGTAATAGACAGACAGTGACTATTTCCTGCTTCACCTGAGATTCTTGAGATGTTTCAATGAGTTTATGTGTTTCTTTTGTCTTGCTTCCAGTGGTCTTGATGTAAAATTACTTAGAATTCATGTGATGCATGCTCTAACTTCCTTTTAGCATTGATTTATTGATTATTCCCATGTGTTAATTTTGTTCTATCATTGAAACATAAAAAGGCTCAGTTTCCATAAGTAGAAATTATTATCATTGAATTCCTTTTACTGACTCCATGAGCCCAATGGTAGTTGAATCTTTCCCATTTTTCACATGCAATCAAATAAACTAAGACACTCATAGAGTTAGCCATCTATTTTAAGACCTAATTGATCAACTCTTTTGATAAATTGAGAGAGCCCTCTCAGGCTGAAGAGGCTAATCCTCAGTCAAAACTTGGTTTGAAAGAGTTACTCCAATTTGTCTGGTGGAGCAGCCCATCAGTACCAATTTAGAGATAATAGCTCCATAGAGCTTTTTTATTCTATATATTATGTTTTGATTTTTTCTTAGTGTCGTATGCTTAGTTTTCCCTCAAACTTAGATTACATTGTGTCAAATTTGTTCCACTAACAGTAGGCAATAATTTTTCTCTGTGACCTTGTGCAGGTAGCAGCTAGCTTGCTAAAGAAGTGTATTTCATATGCCCTTGAGCCAAATACGCTACCACAAGGCCTACATGAAATTTTCTTTCATCTAAAAGGGTGAAACAAAACCCTATACTTTTTGTTCTCTAATATTAACATGTTGAAGCCTATAGTATAGCCATTTCTTAAGCAAAAGGAAGTTGATCCATGCTTTTGCAGCAGTGTTCCTGCCAACCCAAAATTCTACTATCATGCTTTTGTATCCTTGTTTCTCAAGCTATGTTTTCTATTGACCCATGTTTATGTGGCTTTTTTTCTTCTAACCCATGATTTTATGGCATACTTCAATAGCTATATCATTTAATGCATGCCACTATAACCATACATTGTAAACCATACTTCTACAACCCTACCAAGATAATAATAACATCAGAACTTAGGATTTAGGCTTAGGAATTAGGACATCGACATATCACTTAGGCTTAGAGATAAGACCATGGCTTGACTACAGTCTTATGCTCGAGAGTTAGACTTAAAATTAGGACTATAACTAGACTTAAGGTTAGGCCTAGAACTTATATGTTGGCTTAGGGTTAGGCTTAGGAATTAGACTTGAACTTAGACATAAGCCTATAACAAGGACTATAACTTAGACATGTATCCAAGACATATACTCCGTAATATGATTAGAATCTAGGCTTAAAACTTGGAATTGGACTCACACTTAAAGTTAGATGTAGGAGTTAGACTTAAGGTTTTTCACCCTAGTATTCCTTTTTATTAAGCAAGTTGTCCATAATATTTTTGCAAGTTATTTTTACCTTCAAAATAACCTCTAAATAATTAGGTAAAAAAAGTTTCATTATGAAAAAGGGTCAAAATGCAGGGTATTTAGAACAAAAAAATTTGAATTTTCTTGACAAATGGAGAAACAACTTCAAACTAATCAAAAACTTCATTTGTATCCCATATGTTTTGTTAGGGTCCCGTGATTTGGCCGATTGGCGAGCCAAATGACGATGTAACATCAAACCAAGCTTTGGAGCCTGAGGACCTAGCCTTCCTGGACTCAGAGAGGGCTCTCTCTATAAATGTAAAAGATATCGGTGTGTTCGTTTATGGTGTTCTGATATTAGGCTAGTTATGAAGTGAGTTTTTTGATTTTTGGTTTTTTAAGTTTGTGAGGGATAAAACTGATCAAAGATGTAAAAATGGATAACAAGAAGTCAGATCAATTGGGCTATGGGGTCAAACAGGTCAAGGAAGCTATGAGATGATGATGGAAGGTTGTTGTAGGGCCGATTTGATTCACGGTAGAAGGGATCTTTGGGCAGAATGGAGTAAATGGACATCAAGATTGTGAAAGACAAGGGATTTCAAGTGTAACTAGTTGATAGCAGACATAAACATGTTATATCAAGCCATTAATCATGCTAAATGTAACTATGAGCTAATTAATACATAGAAATCAAACATTCCAGCCATGCATAGAGGTATAAGACCTTCTAACTTCGGGAAATGGCTATCAGACTTTGGGGAAAACACATAAGACAGACTAACAACTCATAAAACTATGCCGGAACGCCTAAACATAGTCTCTAAGTCATTGGGAACTTTGACAAACAAGCTTTCATAGTTTTAGGCAAAGGGCTAGATCGGGACTAGGCCTCCTTGGTTCAACAAGATGATCAACTAATCAGTCAAAGAGAAATTTTTATGGACAGAACTATGGACAGCTTATAGGTAGGCAGGGCACACCATACATCCTACTCAATATACATAGAACTTGTAAATAAAACTAGCAAACATTATCCTTAGGTTACTAAAGAGCAGTTAAGAATTCTTTAGCATAACAAAGGAAGAAGAAAACATCAAGCTATGAAGATTCAGAAATTTTGAGGTGCCTCCATGGGCATATCTCAAAACTAATCTTTACTGATCTATAGCAGCAAGAAGCATGTATTATGGATGAAAACTAGAAGACAAAAACATAGCAAGAAACACTATACCATTCTACCATGTCATGGAATCCATCACCAATCCTTCATCACTCCTCAAAAGCATCCAAGAGGCAGTCCAAAAATCATAACACAAGTGTATTCATCAAAGCTCATATGACCAATTTATTAATTCTTCTCTCAAGTTCAGCGTCTGATTTACAATGAAACCCATGGAATAAATAGGCTTGAGGGAGGAAAACCTCATGGAGCAACTAGCTATCCCATTGGCCAAGTCAAAATATCTAAACTTGTCCTCGAGGCTTTGCAAAGCCCAAGGCACAAAATATCCCATAAAATATCTATAAACTGCTAAAAACGGAAATTATATTGATTTTACATCATTTCCCAAGTATAAAAATAGCTTAACGCACATTTGGGAAAAGCAGATTTTTGAGTTTCAAAAATTACAAAAATACTTCATATTTATGCCTGAAAAAGGTCCCCTGACTTTCTGGATGCAATAGGCAGCCTTCCCGATGTCGAAATGAGGCTCATGATGGCTCGTTGGAAATCTCTCTGTGTCTACTTTCCGACGCAACTAAAAACATCTCAATCAGAGGCCTGGAAGTCATCCAAAACTGTACCTATGTGTAAAAAACCAGGAAATAGCAGACTGCTGATATGGCGGGCAGAATGTGCAAAAAGAGTGCGTTTTTCGCCAATTTGAGGGGGCGAATGATCTCCGAATGCCCTGAAAATCGCTGGAGACCTGCTCATAGAATTATGGCATCCATCGGTATCATCCTCCTCCCTTGACAACTCATCAAACTGAAATGGCGAAATTATGAGTTTTCGGCCAAAAACCCAAAAATGCCAAAAAACAAAAAGTTGCCGAAAAAGGCCCAAAATTGGCATGCATGACCCTCAAGGGTCCATAGCAACACGCTCCGAAGCTGAGGCCAAAATATCAAGGGCTGATATGATTTTCCCTTCTTTCCGTGCTAGGCGCTTCCCCTTTACCTTCTTCAATTTCTCTTGTGTTGCCTTTAGTTTGCGCCGGGAAAACTGATTCAGCTTTTGGAAGTGGTGTGTCCTTTTCCTCCGCAGCTCTAAATCTCTATTTTCCCTCTCAAGCTTCATTTCCAAATGTTTGTTAGCTCTTTCAAGCCAAGCCTCTTTGTTTTCCTCAATTTCCTGCTGTCCTTCATCAACTATCTGCTGTTGTTCCTTATCATGGACCTGTTGTCCTTCATCCTCAATCTGTTGCTGTTCCTTATCATGGACCTGCTGTCCTTCATCCTCAATCTGCTGTTGTCCCTCAACATCTAACTGCTGTTGTTCCTTATCATGGACCTGCTGTCCTTCATCCTCAATCTACTGTTGTTCCTTATCATGGACCTGTTGTCCTTCATCCTCAATATGCTGCTATTCCTTATCATGGACCTATTGTCCTTCATCCTCAATCTGCTGTTGTCCCTCAACATCTAACTGCTGTTGTTCCTTATCATGGACCTGCTATCCTTCATCTTCAATCTGCTGTTGTTCCTTATCATGGACCTGCTGTCCTTCATCCTCAATCTGCTGCTGTCCCTCATCCCTTTCTTCTTGCTGCTGTTCCTCTAACTGTAGATTCAAGCATTTCCTCCTGAGATGAAGTTATATTTCCTGTTCTTTGCACAATCCATAAAACACTGTGAAACACCTAATAGTCAGCTTGAGATTGGGGTTTATGCAGTGCTGAGACCTAGGGATATAAGTGGCGTGACTTAGAGTTGTTTGTCAATTTCATTTGCAGAGTGGGAGGTCAGTCATGGTTGGTCTGTAACAGATGGAGGCTTTTTGGCTTTTTGATGATTGCCAAGGGTAAAATGTCTTAAAGCGCCACTTCCTAACATAGGGGAGACTTTTGAAACAGATTTGGATTTGCCTTTTAAAGCTGATGGGCAGACCAATAGGGCTGAAGCTAGATAGGATAGTGATAATGAGGTTTTGATTTTGACATGGGTGGACTGAAAAGTAGAAGGGCGAAAAAAGTTTTATGAGGGTTTTTTAGATGACATATTGACATAAGGAAATCAGTTTCTAGAAAACTCAGCTGTAGATATAGTCATCACTAACATGTAAAAAATACTGATGGCTAACAGTGGCTCCATTTGGGGAGGGCGGCTCCTCGTCAGGAGGTGTCCAGAATTCAGATCTTTGGCTTATGAAGACCAGTGCCTTATCCATTGGCGCAAAATTTACCCTTCTCTTGATGTTATTTCTGAAAAATTGACAGCATGATTAACATCAATGATACTTCTACCTACCCCACTATCTTTCCTAACATTTTTCTTCTCTTTGGCGCATTTGAACTAGCAGCCCTTTGACAATGTATATTTTCTTTTTGCAAAATTAACCTATCTATTTCTACTCTTATATCTGCCGGGAGTTCAGATTAAGCTGATGAACTCCTTCATTGCTCTACCTATGCTAGATCAACTGTCAAGATTAAACAGTTTGACAGGATTTCATTCTCTAATCTACAACATGAAATTTAAAAATGATCAAATCAAGATTAAGCAGTCTGATTTGTCATGCATTTGCGGCATAAAGACAAGCTGCACACAAATGTTATTCTGCAACAAAAGGAAACTAGACAAGCAGGGCTAAGATGTACAATGTGTTTTTCATCCCTCGCTTCTCTCTTTGGTTCTGTTTTAGGCATGTGGAACCAGAATCTCTCCCTAATCTAAGCTCTGTGATAAGTCAATCTTACACAATGTTGACTATCTTGGCACTCACTAACTTATCAGCACATAAATTTAAACATGCTCAGCTATGATTAGGCTAGATAGCTGAACAAGACATTGAAGTACTAGTAGCGGCATTTAGACTTGCTCGCTTTCTGAAAGACTGTTTTTTGGAACATGGGGCCTTTGTTCTATCTTCACTCGCCCTCTTTTCTGTTTTTTACTGTTTTGATTTTTCTATTTTTTCAATATTTCAAACAATGGTATGTACAATGACTGCAAGTGTCCCAAACTCAAAAATGAAGCTCTTGACAAAAATAGTGTTTTAATGTCCTGCCATTCACAGGACCCCCAAAAATTTCAGTCCCATCAGGTTCTTGCAAGAAGAAAGCATTGTTTCCACTGACTGAGCTGATGATGTAAGGCCCTTTCCATAAATTTTCGAACTTGCCATGTTTACCTTTGTCCTCTCTTCTAGAATCCCATTTTAAAACTTTATCTCCAATTTGAAAATCATTTTCCTTAGTTCTTCTGTCAAAGATCTGTTTTATTTTGTCTTGTGCTAACTGAGCCCTTTGGTAAACTTCTTCTCTAGTTTGTTGTAAATGGATATTCTGATTTACTCTCCTTTGTATGTCATTTTCTTCTATTTGGACTTCTTGTAATAGTTTCATTACCGGAACCCCTAAAGATGTTGGGAAAATGGCATCTATACCATAAAATAGCTGGTAGGGGGACATACCTATGGATTTCTTGGTGGTTAATCTATCAGCCCATAAGGCGTGTACTAGTTTCCCATGCCATGCTTTTTTATTTTGTTCAAGAAGTTTTTTGATAATGTTGACTAGGCTTTTGTTAGAAGACTCGGCTAAACCATTACCTTGAGGGTAATAGGCTGTGGAATGCCCTAATGAAATATGATACTTGTGACAGAAGTCTATCATTTTCTTGGAAGAGAAGGCAGCGGCGTTATCTGTAATGATTTTCTTGGGACAGCCAAATCTGGATAGGATATTGGTTTCTAGGAACGTGATGATGACTGAATCAATGGCGTTCCGGGATGGTATAGCTTCTATCCATTTGGTAAAGTAATCAGTGGCTGTGAGGATCCATTTATGTTGAGCGGAGGAGGAGGGGTGAATTTCCCCAATGAAATCTAGACCCCATTGTTGGAAGGGTCCTTCAACTATGATGGGATGTAAGGGCAAAGGTAGAAGTTTTTTCTTGCCATCAAAAATTTGACATTTATGGCAGGTCATGACCAGTTTGTGAGTATCAGGGAACAAGGTGGGCCAATAATAACTGGCTCTAAGGATTTTTTTTGCAGTAGTTTTCCAGTAGAGATAACCTCCACATTCCCCTTCGTGCATTTCCCGCATAATTTTCTCTGCATCAGACTCAAGCAAACATTTAAGCAGCATACCAGTAGGATTTTTCCAATACAGAGAACTATCTATAATGCAAAACTTTAAAGATTTTTGTTTAAGGAATCTTGCTTTTGTTTTTTATAAAGTCGGAGGAGCATTCATATAAGTTAATACATAAAGAATGTCTGCATACCAAGGTGAATCCAAAAATGTTTGATCAATAGGGGGAAGTGTGCACTCTTCCTGTTCTTCTAAGGCATCGACAAAATTTATATCTAAAGCTTGGAGGTTGGTTTCAACCATTAGTCTCGCAAGTCCTTGTCCTTTAACTAGTTTGGTAGGCCGGATTTCTAAGTCATACTCTAGGATGATAGCAATCCACTTTCCCCTTTTACCATCGGGATCTTGGTTGAGAATGTCCTTGACGACAGTATTAGGGACAAAAGCTATGACATGAGAATGCAAGATGTAAACTCGGAAATCCTTTAGTGCCTTTACCAATGCGAATGCCTGTTTTTCCATGATGTTATATTTCAAGGGAGCATCTCTCAGGGATTTGCTAAAAAAGGCAATGGGTTGCTCTTGCCCAGCTACATTTTTTTGCAACAACACCGTAGCTATTGTATGTTCTGAGGCAAATGAGAAAATGTAAAAATCTTTGGTGAAGTCAGGGCTTATCAATACTGGTGTTTCAGTTAAAGCCCTTTTAATTAGTTCAAAATATTTTTTGGCTTCTATAGTCCATTTAACCCCGACCTCCTTTCTTAACATATTTGTGATATCTTTCAGGAGCTCAGCAAGATTTGGGATGAATCTTCTCAAGAAATTTATCTTGCCGATAAAGGACTATAACTCCTTTATGTTTCTGGGGTGACTTATCTGTAAAATACCTTCGATTCTCTGGGGGTCTATTTTAATTCCTTCTTCCGAAATAATGTGACCTAGGAGTTTTCCTTCCTCTAGACCGAAAATTGTTTTCTTGGGGTTTAGGGACAAACCATACTTTCTGCATTTGTTGAAGACTTTTCTTAAGTGTGCTAGGTGTTCTTCATCTGATTTAGAATATACTGTTATATCGTCGAGATATATGACTATGAAAACACCTATGTCTTCTGAGAAGGCTATGTCCATGGCTCTTTGAAATGTGGCGCCGACATTCATCAGTCCAAAAGGCATTTTAACGTACATAAAAGTGCCCCAAGGGGTGGTGAAAGCTGTCTTATGTTGATCGGTAGGATAAACCAATACTTGGTTATAACCAGAAAAACCATCAAGCAATGAGATTTTTTTAGCGCCTACTACCTTCTGAAGTATGTGGTCCATTTTGGGCAGAGGGTAGTTATCTTTCAAACATGCCCTATTCAAGTTTCGGAAATCTATGCAGAGTCTGATTTCACCAGTCTTTTTCCTAACTGATACTAAATTTGAGACCCACTCGGAGTATCGGAGAGATACTATTATCCCGGCATCATACATCTTTTTAATTTCCTTTTCAACCAATGGTAATAATACTGGGTTTATCCTTCTTAACTTTTGTTTAAAAGGTTTTTGATTTTCTTTGAGGGGAATTTTATGTTGGATGATGTTGGTGTCATATGATTTCAAATCCTGGTACCCCCATGCAAACACATCTTTAAATTCTTTGAATAGATTTATGTACCTTTGTTTTATGTTAGGTGGGAGGGTTTTGGATAGTTTAATGTTTTTTGGCTCTTCTGGATTTCCTATGTTGTATTCCTCTATGTCATCCTCTGTAGATTCCATTTTAGGCTTTTTGGCCACATCATTAAAGTCAAACAATTCTTCTAAAGGCGCGAGCCCTCTGGGTATGGTGTTATTTTCGCAGTGTAAGACTTCGAGTTCCCTTTGGTCAATGTCTTCTTCTATCTCCCTGTCACATGGATGGTCTACCAGGTTTAGATTGGTCCACAAAGGTGGATTTAGCTCTTGGTCTTGACTTAGGCCGGGTTTCCTCTCTTCATCTCCTGAGTCTGTTTTGGTTATTTCAAACTCATTCCTAGATTGTAGGAAATCATCAATTTGATCATCATCTTGGAATATTTGCCAATGGTCAAGATTATCTGGTACAGTAGGGCGGTGTTTCACTTGAATGTCATATTTCTCACTCATACATGGTATTTGGCTATTGCTTGCAGCAAAGGCGAGCTCATTTGCCGGACTGTTTTGAATCCTGGGGATATAGGTGAGTTCATATTTTTCAAAAGTTTTAAGGATATCCAAAGCTGCATTCCTATATTCTCTCAGTCTTGGATTCTTTGCCGAATATTCACCTTTGATTTGCCTGATTACAAGCTCAGAGTCTCCTTGGGCTGATATTCTATTGGCGCCCAAGTCTCTAAGCATATGCAGACCGATGAGAAGGGCTTCATATTCCGCAATGTTATTAGTACATTGGAATTCTAATCTAAAAGGATGACCTTCTTTAGTATTGTGTATCCAGATGCCTGCTCCTGAACCTGTCTTGCCACAAGAACCATCAAAGCTTATACTCCAAAGAGTTTCCTTTTCATACATGATACTAAGCTGCTTCTCTGGTTTCTTGGGACTTTGGTCATCAATTTCTTCATCCAGTAATGGTTTGGATATGTCTTCGTCTTCTTTTATCTGCTTGTTTATACCACCTTCATTGTATAGGATAAAAGAATCTAAATTGGAATGAATGGAATAGATGGGGGTATTGTTTGGCTTATCTCTGTTGCTAACCATGTATTTCATGCGAGTCTCTCGGTATAACCTCCTAGTTTGGTTGAAAACTGGGATAGTAGTGAATGACATATCCATTTGAAGGCTACCTTGTATTTTGGCAGCCCATGCTCTTGATAGTAGCATTCCATACTTGGGTGTGATATCGGCCACTACTACATCCATGACTAAGTTTTTGGCTGGTAGTTGTGTTAGGGAAAAATCTAGATTTTTTATCAGACCTAAACATTTGACCTGACTTGAGTCGAAAGAATATAGGTTTTTGTAAGGTTGAGTCACTTCTAGTCCTAGGTTTTCCATGACTGCTTTAGGCATGAGGTTATGGGAAGCACCAGAATCTAACATGGCATTATGTAATATTTTGTCCTGTATGTTTAAGCTTAAATAGAAAGGAGAAATAGTTCCTTCTTGATATTCACCTTCTACTTTAGGGCCAAATAAAAGCTCGGGTTTGTCGTCAGTTAGATTCAAGGTATCTGCCTTACTCTCTAGGTCGAAGACTTTGAAGATTTGAGATCTATATCTATCTATAGTTATTAACTCTGTAAGGGGTATGGTAATTTTTATTTTGGAAATTTCCCCTTCGAAGCTAAAAGGAGTAGGTAGCTTGGGCAGATTTTTTTCAGCTTTCTCAGACATAACCTTTTCTATGTTCTTAATTTGCTGACTTTGGCTTGGGACTTCTTTTGATAAAGTCAACCTTGTGGTTTCTTTGGAGGTACTAGGAGTGTCTGAGCTAGTACTTTTCTGAATGGCCTTACCTTTGTTTTGGTCCGTCCTTTTGGCCCCAATTTTGCTACTATCCATGGTCTTATTTAAGATGTTATCAGAGATTTTGGTGTTGTCAGAACTATTCTTTTTGGAATGGTCTTGGTTTTTTCTGCTTCTAAGATTATATTGCCGGTGAGCCTCTATTATGGCATTTTGAAAGTCTATGGCAGGATCGTCGAGATCTCTATAGTTGGTCTCATCTTGATTAAGAGAACATAACTCGTGTTCTTCAGCTGTGAGGTATACCTCGCTTTCATTATCAGACCCTACGAGATTTAGATGACTTTCATCAAGATTTTCTGTATCCCTGTCATCTTCTTCCACATAATTTTCATTGAATGGTGGTCTGATCTGTTGGTCATTATCCCTTGGTCTGTTTTGGGGCTGCTCCCTCCTAAAGTTTTGGTTTTGGTTTCTGTTTGGAGGGTTTGGCTGGTTGTCCCTAATAGGAGCCTTTTCATTTATCTTTTCCCACATTTTAGCCATGGATTTGACTAAGTCATCTATTCGGGGATCTAGGGAAGGTGATGAAGTGGAGACCTCATCTCTATATGTGACCTTTCTTTCTGATCTAGTTCTAGCTCTTTTTTCAGCTAAGTTGGCATCTGCTTTTATGGCTATTTGTTGCATTTCCTCTAACGTAGGGGGATCCTTATCTCTCAGATGATATGTCATGTCCGGATCGAAACCTTCGGGGAATTTTGCCAAGGCTAGACCAAGTGGAGGTTTGAAATGAGGTGGGAGGGAGTTATATACACTGTTGAACCTAGTGCAGTAAGCTTGGACACTTTCCCCATTTTCCCGTTTTAGGCTGTTATATTCTGACAGGATTTGAATGGGGTTTCTTCGGATTTCCCACCTATTTCTGAAGACTTGATGTAGTTCCTGGATATCATGGATACTGTTTGGAGCTAAGATTTTGAACCATGCTTTGGGTTCACCACCAAGACTTTGTGCGAATATTCTCATTCTGACAGTCTCGTCTTGTACCTCTAGGTATTCATAAGCATCAGTCATCCTACTTATATGTTGTTGAGGTGTGGTGGTGTCTTCTCCAGTAAAGTGTGGGATTTTGTCTTGATATTTGTTTGGGAGAGGAGCCAAGGGTGGTGGCAACACCAAAGGTGCGTACCAGGCTGCCATGACTGGAGCTAATGGGTGATGTACAAGATGAGGACTAGTAGGCTGAAATGAAGTGGTTTGAACAGTGGTGGTTTGACCAGGTGTGGCGGATGAACTTGGACTAGTGATCTGGTTTTGAGCAGATCTGGGATGATAGGAGCCAAACTGATAGAGAAGCTGGAAATCAGGAGGAGTAGTGGGTGAAGTTTCTCTAATAGTACTTTGTGGTGGGTCTAGGGGTTCAAGATCGTCAAAGTTTATCTTACTATATGATTTGCTTCTGGGAAGAGTTTGTGATGACTCTAATTCAAAAGGTGAATCTAGTAGGATAGTGCGATGTTTAGGTACAGATCTTGCTCTACGGTTGGATCTACCAGTAGCTAGATGGTCAGTTTTGGAAGCTTGCCACAGAATCTTTTCTGGGTCATCTACTATGATAGGGGGATTTGGGTCTGGATGAGATCTGGTGTTGATTCTTCGTGAAGCCAGATTTTAGATCCAGAGTTTTAGAGAGAATGGTAATGGTGAATGTTCTGGATGAGTGGTTTTTCTAAAGCTTTACTAAGGCGAAGGATGGTCAAAAATAAAAGGGATGGATTAGTGGAGTCGCCAGGTGGAAATGGGTTGTTTTTGTGAGATAGCTATGGTCCACCACCAGTAACTAATCTGAGAAAGTTTTTGGATTTTCTGAGTTTTATGTGCAGCCTATGGTTTGTTAAAGTATCCTAGACTTGTTTCAACACTTTGCTAGGGTGATGAGAACAAAAGAGTTTACTCTAAAAAATGGGTCTATGGACTGCTTGCTGGTTTATGGTACCTAAAGGACCAAAGAGTCTATAAGAGTTTGCTGGACTATTATGTACTCAGTGTCCCACCATCTCCCGCTATGTTAGTGAGCGATGGGATAGGTCTATTGGATAGTAGCCTGGAGCTTGGTAAAATAGTAAGGCTTACTAGAGTTTAGTGGAGTCGCCAGGTGGATTATCAGTTTGTTTTGAGATATACTTGTATGGTCCACCACTAGTAATGTCAAAAACCAATCTAAGGGAGTGTTTTGGGGTTTTTTGAGTTTTATGTAGTCCTGAGGTTTGGAGGAGTTTCCTATAAATGACTCATCATTTTGCTAGGATGGTGAGACAACCAGATTCTACTCTTCTAAGTTTGACTGAGATTTTGAGAGTTCCTAAGGGATACCTAGGATGTTTTGACTCAAAGTCCCACCGTGATCGCCATTATGTTAGTGAGCGGTGGGATAAGTCAGCCAACTAGTATTCTTAAAGATCTCTAAAGATGAGGGAAACTAAGTTTTTTAATCACTCAGGGTCCCACCGTGATCGCCATTATGTTAGGTAGCGGTGGGATAAGTCAATCAAATAGTATTCTTAAAAATAAGGGACTTCTAGAGTTCTAAGGTGTCCTTAGATTGTCACTAACTCAAAGTCCCACCGTGATCGCCATTATGTTAGGGAGCGGTGGGATAAGTCAATCAGCTAGTAATCTCAAAAAGTCTTTAAAGATGAGGGAAACTAAGTTTTTTAATCACTCAGTGTCCCACCGTGATCGCCATTATGTTAGTGAGCGGTGGGATAAGTCAATCAGCTAGTAATCTCAAAAAGTCTCTAAAGATGAGGGAAACTAAGTTTTTTAATCACTCAGAGTCCCACCGTGATCGCCATTATGTTAGGTTGGCGATGAGGTGGCTAAATCGGATGGTATTCTAAAATTTAGCAAAGAAGTAAGGCCTACTAGAGGCTAGTGGAGTCGCCAGGTGGATTTTTAGTTGTTTTGAGGTATATGTGTATGGTCCACCACCAGTACTGACAAAAACCAATCTAAGGGAGTTTTTTGAGTTTTTATGTAATCCTAAGTTTTGGAAGAGTGTCCTACAGCTGAGTTATCATTTTGCTAGGATGGTGAGACAACCAGATTCTACTCTTCTAAGTTTGACTGAGATCTAAGAGTTCCTAAGGGATACCTAGGATGTTTTGACTCAAAGTCCCACCGTGATCGCCATTATGTTAGGGTCCCGTGATTTGGCTGATTGGCGAGCCAAATGACGATGTAACATCAAACCAAGCTTTGGAGCCCAAGGACCTAGCCTTCCTGGACTCAGAGAGGGCTCTCTCTATTAGATGTAAAAGATATCGGTGTGTTCGCTTATGGTGTTCTGATATTAGGCTAGTTATGAAGTGAGTTTTTTTATTTTTGGTTTTTAAGTTTGTGAGGGATAAAACTGATCAAAGATGTAAAATGGATAACAAGAAGTCAGATCAATTGGGCTATGGGGTCAAACAGGTCAAGGAAGCTATGAGATGATGATGCAAGGTTGCTGTAGGGCCGATTTGATTCACGGTAGAAGGGATCTTTGGGCAGAATGGAGTAAATGGACATCAAGCTTGTGAAAGACGAGGGATTTCAAGTATAACTAGTTGATAGCAAACATAAACATGTTATAGCAAGCCATTAATCATGCTAAATGTAACTATGAGCTAATAAATACATAGAAATCAAACATTCCAGCCATACATAGAGGTATAAGACCCTCTAACTTCGGGAAATGGCTATCAGACTTTGGGGAAAACACATAAGACAAACTAAAAACTCATAAACTACGCCGGAACGCCTAAACATAGTCTCTAAGTCATTGGGAACTTTGACAAACAAGCTTTCATAGTTTTAGGCAAAGGGCTAGATCGGGACTAGGCCTCCTTGGTTCAACAAGATGATCAACAAATCAGTCGAAGAGAAAGTTTTATGGACAGAAATATGGACAGCTTATAGGTAGGCAGGGCACACCATACATCCTACTCAACATGCATAGAACTTGTAAATAAAACTAGCAAACATTATCCTTAGGTTACTAAAGAGCAGTTAAGAATTCTTTAGCATAACAAAGGAAGAAGAAAACATCAAGCTATGAAGATTCGGGAATTTTGAGGTGCCTCCATGGGCATATCTCAAAACTAATCTCTACTGATCTATAGCAGCAAGAAGCATGGATTATGAATGAAAACTAGAAGACAAAAACATAGCAAGAAAAACTATACCATTCTACCATGTCATGGAATCCATCACCAATCCTTCATCACTCCTCAAAAACATCCAAGAGGCAGTCCAAAAATCATAACACAAGTGTATTCATCAAAGCTCATATGACCAATGTATTAATTCTTCTCTCAAGTTCAGCCTCTGTTTTACAATGAAACCCATGGAATAAATAGGCTTGAGGAAGGAAAACCTCATGAAGCAACTAGCTATCCCATTGGCCAAGTCAAAATATCTAAACTTGTCCTTGAGGCTTTGCAAAGCCCAAGGCACAAAATATCCCATAAAATATCTAAAAAACTGCTAAAAACGGAAATTATATTGACTTTACATCATTTCCCAAGTATAAAAATAGCTAAACGCACATTTGGAAAAAGCAGATTTTTTAGGTTCAAAAATTACAAAAATACTTCATATTTATGCCTGAAAAATGTCCCCTGACTTGCTGGAGGCAATAGGCAGCCTTCCCGATGTCAAAATGAGGCTCATGATGGCTCGTTGAAAATCTCTCTATGTCTACTTTCCGGCACAACTGAAACCATCTCAATCTGAGGCCTGGAAGTCATCCAAAACTGTACATGTGTGTAAAAAACCAGGAAATAGCAGACTGCTGATATGGCGGGCAGAATGTGCAAAAAGAGGGCATTTTTCGCCAATTTGAGGGGGCGAATGATCTCCAAATGCTCTGAAAATCGCTGGAGACCTGCTCATGGAATTATGGCATCCATCGGTATCATCCTCCTCTCTTGACAACTCATCAAACTGAAATGGCGAAATTATGAGTTTTCGGCCAAAAACCCAAAAAATGCCAAAAAACAAAAAGTTGCCGAAAAAGGCCCAAAATTGGCATGCATGACCCTCAAGGGTCCATAGCAACATGCTCCGAAGCTGAGGCCAAAATATCAAGGGCTGATATGATTTTCCCTTCTTTCTGTGCTAGGCGCTTCCCCTTTACCTTCTTCAATTTCTCTTGTGCTGCCTTTAGTTTGCGCCGGGCAAACTGATTCAGCTTTTGGAAGTGGTGTGTCCTCTTCCTCTGCAGCTCTAAATCTCTATTTTCCCTCTCAAGCTTCATTTCCAAATGTTTGTTAGCTCTTTCAAGCCAAGCCTCTTTGTTTTCCTCAATTTGTGTGTCCTCTTCCTCTGCAGCTCTAAATCTCTATTCGCCCTTTCAAGCTTCATTTCCAAATGCTTGTTAGCTCTTTCAAGCCAAGCTTCTTTGTTTTCCTCAATTTCCTGCTCAAGGAGTGCAGTGAGAGGAAAGGCTTGGAGCTGGGCTTGCTCTTCTGCTCTCTGCTTTTCCAAGGCTCTTCTAAGCCCGATGGTCCTAGGCCTCTTCCGCCTAGGCTGGTCTTCTTCCTCTTCATCATCAAACTCACCAATGAGCTCTTCAATTCTTGCTTGCGCCCTTTCTGCCTCTTTCTTATACTTTATCGCCCTTGCCTCATGAACAGCTGTGTGCACATTCCTTTGTTTGTTTTCAATCTCCAAGAAGTGGTTGAAATTCCTTGCCCTTTGAAGATCTTGCTCTAATGCCTCAATTTGCCCTTCCTTATGGATTAAGAGATTTTCAAGAAGGCGGGCCTCATTGTCACTATCATCGCTTTGGATAGGAATAATAGCTAATTCACCTCCATGCTTTGTACTTTCTCCAACTTTACTTTTTCCTTTGAAAGCCAATCTGGCGCTTTTCCTCCTTGGCATGCTAGAAGGTGTCTTTTTGGGCAATTTCCTCTTGCTAGGAACAACCTTGGTCACTGTTTGGGTGGCAGCCTTAGCTTGCTGTTCTTTATCTTGCACTTGCTGTTGTTCCTCATCATCTAACTGTTGTTCATCAATGTGTACCTATTGTTGTTCATCTTGGACCTGTTGTCCTTCACTTTCTATTTGCTGCTGTCCCTCAATTTGTATATGTTGTCCTTCATCATCTGCCTGCTGCCCTTCATCACCTATCTGTTGCTGTCCCTCAATTTGTATCTGCTGTTGTCCCTCAATTTGTATCTGCTGCTGTCCCTCATCCTGTATCTGCTGCTGTCCCTCATCCCTTTCTTCTTGCTGCTGTTCACTGCCCTCTCCTTCTCCATGTTGACTCGGCTGCCCAGTAGTCATTCTGAGTTTTCTAGGTGTAGGCCTACTAGACAAAGGTACTGGGCGATGGACAGGCTAAGTAGGAGACACATGAACAGGAGGGACAGTAGAGAAGTCTGGATGGCTGATGAAGAAGTCCCATGGCACCTCTTTCTTCTCTAGCTGGTATAGGAAGATAATATTGATCAAAGAATGATGAAAAAGAGAAGGGATTTGCTAAGGTGGGGCTTTCTTTTGGCCAGTGGATGCCATTTTCTCTATGCTCTTGGACAAAAAGTAAGGAAGGTTTAGTTGCCTGCTTCTGGTAAAATGCATCAATAAGCGGACATGGTAGGCATAAATTCGATTAAACCTCCCTTCACAAGTGAAATATTTCATTATGGCTTTCATTAGTGGAGCATAGCTGTCAAGAAGATAGGAAAAAGGGAAAATAGCAGTGATAGCTTCCCTATGTTCAGGCTTGATGAAAGGTTTGTAATCCTCTAAGTCAAGATGAGCTTGTTTAAACCACTTTTCGCCATGATACGGGATCTTGGTAGCCTTGGACACATACCTTGGAGAAATTTTGAAATCAAGACCCGCCACTTGGAAATGCTTTTCTTTGAATCTCAGAGCACACAAGTGTGTTAATGGCGAAAAACTCTTGACTTCTTCTATCTTCTGGCAAAAATCAAGACAACCTACTTCATGGAAATTGGAAAGAACAGATGGATGAGCATTAATCTCTTCTGTAGAGATAGGCTCATATCTCTTATGTGGACCGCTCCTGTGGTCTTGCCTTGGAGGCATTCTGACCTGAAAATGCTTTGAAAGAGGCAAACTGCCTTCACTGTATGTAAAATTCCCTTCTGGATTGAAACTGTGTCAATATGCTGCTTGGACAGAGAAACAATGTGAGGTGGAGGGTTTGCAACACGTGTCTTTGAATTCACAACCTCTGCTCTCTTTAAAACCAGCCTTTCATCTTTGAATGTACCTCAGCCAAGGCAAGATTCTCAATAGGGTACTATATAGCAAAGAGGAGACAGACTGCTGTGTGAGTTTCCTATGCACAGTATTGAAAAGTCACCTTTTCTTGTGAATTTAAAAGATCAAACACCACATCTATACCTCTGTCCCCAATGTTAAAATTCAACCATTAAAACCCTGCTCTTCAGAAAATGGCCCTGCACCTTAAAAATCTCTGTCAACAAATTCACAGTAGGAATAATACAGTGAAAAAGAGGGGCAGACTGTTAGAAGGAGTTTGCTGTGAGAAGTGCTTTGATTACCCTGTTCTTGTGAGTTTTAAGATGTCACTCAATACCCCTTACTCCTTTTCATGGTAACTTTTGCAATCATTAAAAACTCTGCCCTGTATACTTGTGCCAACCTTGAACTAACTTGTATATGTGAACTCAACCCTTAGTGCTATTTAAGCAGTCACTGTAACAATCCTGAGCAAAGATGACAGAGTTTGAAAGGCTTCCAAGCTTCAGGCAGAGGTTATGTGAGTTTTATCCCTTGCTTGGATGGATAGCAACTTTGTCAATAAGCTTTGAACAACATAAGACAGCCAACCAACAATACAGTGAATACTGTCTCTTTATGAGTAGTGTGAACAAACTTCCTCCGGAGCTTCAACCTATAAACCTCTGCTTGAACAAGAACCCTTTATTCCACTAAAATTCACTATTCTCTATGTATTCCACTTCACTTAAACAAAAACATGCTCATTTTAAAGTTAACCTTGTTGTGAGCATACACTCAAACTCATATTTCAAAGCGGAGGTAACAGGGTTTTAAAAGCTCCAAAGCTTGAGAAAAGGCTGTAAGAGTTTCCCTTTTTCAAAATGATCAAGGCCTTTTCAAAATGGAATATCAGTCATCTGTGGAAGAAAGCTTTTATGACTTCTGAGAATCCACTTGGCAGTGAATTTTTGAAGAACAGAAAAATAGTCACAGAATATACAGTTGAACAGCTGTCTGGTGGCTGAGTAGGGTAACTTTGCCCAATGGTGTTTTAAAGAAATGACACACCTTTGTCTTTGTTTAAATACAAGGTGAAACACAAACCCTTAACTTAATCACAGTTTCTTCCCTCAGGTGCCTTAAATAACACATTCAACTTTTTACTACAGCTTTACACTTCAAAACCTCACACAGCAAAAACACTGTTTTTTTTTTTTAGCTATGGTGACAAGGTTTTGAAATTTTTGTATGCTGGGGTGTGAAAGATTTGTAGTAGTTTCAACACACTGTTTCCCCTATAGGCCTCTTCAACAATACATCTATCACTCCAGCATGGTTTCAAACAAAGGCATACACAGTTTAACTTTAGTGTTCGAAACTTTCAAGGTCGGAGTTGAAATACCTCTTGAATTTGATGGGAAATCCTTGGAGGAAAGCTTGAGTGGCACCGGAGACCTTTCAAACTGCGCGGCACTCTTTAAAGATAGAACGTCGCGCAAAAAACGCCACCCGGGTGGCCTGTCGGGTCGGCCTGTCGGGTGGTCGGGCGGCCTGTACAGGCATGTCGCGCCACTGTACAGGCGCATCGCGCTAACATAGGCGGCCTGTTCAAAACCTCCGCCAGGCGCGTCGCGCGGTTTGACAGGCACGTCGCGCAGTGTAAAATGTGCAAACTTTTGGAATTTGACCTGGAAACTCTTCGTTTATGCTGTGAACACCTTGTTTGCCGCTTTGAGAATGAAATTTCCTTCTTAGATTCACTCTTATGTTATTTCAAATGTCCCAACGGTCACTTTCATCATTTACTTGAAATGCAAAAAGAACTTAAGGTTTGCCATTTAACGCAGCAAAATCTCTTTTTCAAACAGTGGCGTTTCCTTTCAAGGTTTTTTTTCTTTCTTTATTGAAAATGAAGTATCAGGGTGTTTCGAATTTTTTCATGGGGAAACTACCTTCTTTAGTAACATCGAACTATCATTTCAATAACCTTTCGACCATCTTTGCCCTTGTGTCAATAATGCTAGTGCTATTCCTTATATAACCTACTCTAATACTGTCAAGAGACATATCTGCAAACTGCTTTGTTCTTTGAAGGACAGGGCTAGTTTTGTCAACATGTTTTAAAATCTTTCTCCAGAAACTGAAAATAGGCCAAATCATTCTTGTGCTTGATGAACCTGTAGACTGACCTGTAGGACCCCTGGTTGCAGAAGAATTTGAAGTGCTACTTCAAAAAAGACAGGGTTCTTTGATACACAGTCATCACTTGATTTGATTGGTGCATTTGACCCTTTGTAATGGAGCCATTGCCAAAGCTTAACTCTGTCCACTGTTTTACCTTTTCTCTTTTGCAGGTGACACATTGTAGCTGATCTCTTTTCAAGCTTGCCAAATTCTTCAAAACTGGATGATGACTTGTGATAAAACGTCCTGACTATTCCCTGCTTTGCAGAAATGCCTCCTCTTTTTAAGCTCGGTTTGACAGAATCCTGTAGATGTCTTTTGATTGGATTTGTAATAGTGAAGTGCTTCATGATTTTTGAGTGCTACCCAGAGCTAATAAAACTCATTTCCAGAAACTCTGTCTTAATCTGCTGATGGCTATATGATGAGCAGGCTTTGGCAAAAGCTCTTTTTGTACATGGTGTCAGTCCCTGCTTCCAGGTGATACACAAGTTCCTTTTGGATTGTAAGTGCTATATTCTAGCTTGCATCCCTTCATACCATATTTTCTCTGTTTTACTCAAAAAGAGCTCCTTTAGACTTCTGGGCAGGTGATAGTGGAGTACTGTTTAACCATTTCCTTTAAAGAAACTGCTCCTTTTTGGTATCAATGCATGCATATATTCAATATTGTCTCCTTTCCATTATAGGTACAGTTTGACAGACATTTTCATTTGAATAGGAAAACCAATACTTTTGTATCGTAAACACTATCATTTACCTGGTGCAAAGACCTTTTAGCTTTCTTCCTTTGTCTCTTTCCACTGTCTCTTAGATCAATCAGTCTTTAACAACATCCAAGGCTTTGGCCATCTGCTCATAAAAGGAGGAGGCCCTTCACTTGGCAAAGTATATGAGGATTATGTGATAAGGCTGCATGACAAGGGTTTGCTTGATTATGATGGTAAGCAATCAACTTAAAACACATCAATACTGGCAACTCTGCTTGCAAACACTACTGTGCTTCAGAAAAAACCCTAGCCAAAGTGACACTGTCTCCCTGCACAGCTCTGAGGGTGACTGGAATATCATCATTTTCTTTGGTCATCTCATGACAAATTACTTGAAAAATAGTCTCTGTGACTATGGAGGTCAGTGCCTTTTGAGAAACCAAGAACTTTCTTTCTGCCTGTGTAATGGCATTTTTTGTCAGCATCTATTCCATTTGATCTTGTGGACAAACAAGCTTCTTATGATTGGAATTTTTCCTAATGACATGCCTTTCTAAAGTTTAGCAATTGATATGATTTGAAATCTTCAAATGACCTCCTTTATCAGACCAAACTCTGTTTTCCTTTGAACTTGCATATTGCAGACTTTATTCTCTGTTATGATCATCATTCACACTCAGAAAAACCTGGAGTCTCTGTTTCATTTGTTCAGTAAAAGGCAAACCTGGACTTCTGCAACCTTTAAAATCAATACTGGCCAGCGCCCTATGCTTGTAGATGAAGGAGGCGCCCTAACCCTCTGCTTGTAAATGAAGGAGGTTCTGGGCCATGACAATTTACCAGTTTGCTGTGACAGTGATGTCTTTTTCTTACTATGATTTTCATGCTTGAAAGAGCTGTAAGGTCTCAATGAGTGACTCTTTGTTTTGCAGCTTCATCTCAGGCTCATAATACATTTAGAAGCAGATGTTCCTCTAACTGTAGATCCAAGCATTTAATCCTGAGATGAAGTTATATTTCCTGTTCTTTGCAGAATCCATAAAACACTGTGAAACACCTAATAGTCAGCTTGAGATTGGGGTTTATGCAGTGCTGAGACCTAGGGATATAAGTGGTGCGACTTAGAGCTGTTTTTCAATTTCATTTGCAGAGTGGGAGGTCAGTTATGGTTGGTCTGTAACAGATGGAGGCTTTTTGGCTGAGTGATGATCGCCAAGGGTAAAATGTCTTAAAGCGCCACTTCCTAACCTAGGGGAGACTTTTGAAACAGATTTGGATTTTCCTTTTAAAGCTGATGAGCAGACTAGTAGGGCTGAAGCTAGATAGGATAGGGATAATGAGGTTTTGATTTTGACATGGGTGGACTGAAAATTAGAAAGGCGAAAAAAGTTTTAGGAGGGTTTTCTAGATGACATATTGACATAAGGAAAAAAGTTTCTAGAAAACTCAGCTGTAGATATAGTCATCACTAACATGTAAAAAATACTGATGGCTAACAGCACCCAATGTTATGCAGGAGGCATCGACATGTGCATGAAATTCCTTATTCCATTCCAGGAAAGCTAGAATCGGCCCAGTTACCATCTTTTCCTTTAGTATATTGAGGAACTTTTGGCATTATTCATCCCAGAAAAAAGTAACATCCTTCTTCAATAGCTTCTCCATCGACCCAGTGATCTACGCATATTCCTTTATAAACTTCCTGTAGTAGCCAGTGTGTCCAAGTGTCATGCACAGTTGCTTCATTGTTTTAGGTGGCTCCAGGTTCATAATAGCAGCTATCTTCATGGAGTCTACCATCAATCCCTACCTACAAACAACATTCCCAAATAGTATACCAAAATGTACACAAAATATGCACTTCTCCAAACTCAATGATATTTGATACTGTCTACAGGTATGAAACATCAATCTCAAGCTGGATACAAGCATCTTTAACAGCCCAAAGATAGTTCAATCATCAAATTAAACCTCTAAAAACTTGTGCATATACTCCTTGAAAGCTGCGACTACGACTCTAGAAAATATAGCAAGAGTGTTATTCAATCCAAAAGGCATCACAATATACTGGTAAAAACCCCAATATGTAGCGAAAGTTGCCTTATGTTGATCTTCCGGCGTAATCCTGATCTCATTATAACCCAAAAATCATCTGTGAAAGAGTAAGCCTCTTGCCATCCTACATTGTCCAAGATTTTATCGATGAATGATGTGGTAAAAGGGTCATGTACACATGCGTCATTTAATTTCCTTAGGTACACACATATTTTGATTTTAACCTTTGCCTTCTTATCCTTAACTACCATAGGAATTACCCATTCAGATTCTTCCACCAGTTTAATGATCCCTGCCTTAATCATCCTTTCTAGTTCTGCCTTTACTTTTCCCTTGTATTCCAGGTTCAATCTATACGGTAATTGTGTTATCGGATTTGCATTTGGCTTCAGAGTAATCCTCATAACTTCAAGGCCTCCTACTATCCCCTTTAGTTCAGAAAAATTCATGGGAAAGAACTCCTGATATTCGTGCAACAACTCTACAACTTTTATAATTGTGTCTTCATCCCAATAATCTCCAATGAGAACAAATTTTTGCTCTTCTTCTGACCCAATATTCACCTTTTGTGTCTTCATGGGTTGTGTTATGTCAGGGATTTCAGGCACTGCTCCAGCAAATTTGCGATGTCCTTCTGACTTTGGGATATCAATATTTTGCAGATTCTCATCTTCCTCTGTTGTTGTCACATTATAACATTCTAGTGCATGCTCCAATTGCGTGGCCCAAATGGGTTGAGTCCAAGTTGGTGCAGTGGTAGTCTTAGAAATCCCTGCTCTTACTTCTTGAAGGGGTTCATCAATGCATTGACAATCATCCTCAAAATTAAATGTCAGGAGGAACCCTTCAACCAAATCTATCCATCTCGTTGTTCCATGGTGCAACTCTGTCTCAAGATACTAGTTCATAATTATTACGTCCAATGTGTCAAAAAATATATGTACCCATTCTAGCTCTGGATCTTTTCCCCAAGCCTTAGTTCAATGAGACATATGCTCCTAGGGATCTTCTTTTCCATCATATTTTACATCGATTATAGTTTTTACGTAGAAAAATCCTTCATCAATATGTGATACTCTTTCCAACCTCTGATATTTTCTGTATGAGAAGCCCACCATCTAGCAGGTGTAGATATGAGGGCTAGATCTAATGCTTGGAATTTTTTTTCTTCCAAAACTTCTTTTTCAAATTCATTAAGAAAAAAACAGACATCTCCTATCCCATCATAATAAGGAAAATTACATACCTTTGAAGTTATGCAGTGAAGTTATCTTGTAATTTTTTTACATCGTCTTGTAGAGACTTCATGTAACCTGTTCTGCCAATTTTCCAGTTATTCATCCAAGTCTGAAATACAAGAAATTTCCTGCTCCTAGCTAATCCTTCCATATGCAGTGGGATTAATCCAATATTCTTCATTACTTGTTATCTTGTAGATATTTTCAATGCCAGAATCACAATACTCATCGCGGACAGGCTTGTGTATCGCAGTACTTTTGATGGGTCTAAAGTAACAATGACCTGCATATCACCCTTTTAAAAGACCATTTGTCTCCTTTTCATATTGATCATTGCTTCAGTACCAAAATCCAAATCCAATACAAGCAGTGCCGGATATGGATTTCTATCATCTGCAGTATCAATAACTTTGAAATCTACAACAGAGAACACTCCTTCAATATCTACTATAACTCTAGATATCCTTCCCATAGAAATGATCATCTGTTGGTTGTTCATTCTCAATTTAATCAACGACCATTGCAACCTTGACTTTCCCATTCAATCCCAAGTTTTCTTAAGCAATACATTTGAATCAGATCCTAAATCCAGGATTAGCTGATCCATGTCATATTCTTCGATTTGTGCACTTAGTATCATCTCCCTTCCTATTCTCTTCTTATATCGATTCAATTTGTTGACTATGCATAGCTCATTTCACGGTTCTTATTTATCAGCGTATGAGTCTATCATCTCATGGAGTCCTTTAAAAACCTTCTAATCTCACAATATCTTCATGCAGGTCTACAAAAATTATTTGAATATAGCTGGATCAAATTCTTTCAGCTGAGTATTTACTTCAGCGGTGTCCTTCTTCAGTATTAGCTTCTGTTGTGGCTGCATGATAGAGGTCGAAGCTCTTGGATCCATCAAACTTAACTTTTCCTCCAAGAATTATTCTTTACTATTCCTAACCCATCTGTCTTCTATCGGCTTCTTACCTTCAACTATATCATCTCTTGTCATTGTGCCACTCGACATGGCTATGTTAATCCATGGATCATCTTCCCTTGGTTCAATAGTCATCATTTGCAAATTATACATAGGTTGCTGGGTTATTTTCTCCTACATTTTTTCATAAGTACTGGACATTATTCTATCACATGATAAAAATATTTACAGTACTTACAAGTGGGGGTAGGATCCTGACAGTCCCACGCGAAGTGTCATGCTTCACCACAGTTGTAACAAATGAGATAGGCACACCCTCGACCATCACCTCCTCTTCCTCCTCGTCCCCATCCTTGGAATTTTCCTTGACCAACATGCTGACCTTGATCCTTCTTTAAGCATCCCTCATCTTGCATTCTATAAGCGTCTGCAATCTATTCTATCATCAAACCATAACGACGACATTTCTTCTCATCGTGTCCCATCGAGCTACAGAAGTTACAAAACAACGATTTTGGGTTCTGCCATACTTTTGCAACAAATCAAATTCTTCCGTGCGATGTAAACCTACAACTTTACATAAGTCACACCATGCACTTGATCCTGGGTGCAATGGATTAGGACCTCCACTATTGATGTAGTCTCTGAATACATGGCGATAATCCTTATAGTGGCCTTCTGCCTTACACTTTATGAACCATACTTCTGGTTGAATTTTTGACCTTACTTCCTTAACCTTCTTTAGATCTTGTAAATCCAAATGCATCGCTTCCAGTTGGCTCTCAATCTGTTGTACCCTTGAGTGAGTATCTCCCACTGGCAAAGCTTCCAGCTTCATCACAATTTCAAGAGTTTTAACCTATGTTGACATATTATACTATGTCAAAGGTAGACTGATATGTGGAAATTACATGGCTACAAACCACTCCTTATGTTGTTCTTTAGGGATTTTAAATGTTACTTGACCCATTAACATCTTGAACCTTTTATATAATTCCCAAACAAACTCAGTTACTAGTTGCTTAATATCCTTTAGTTATGTAATGCACTACGACTGTGATTTTGGCTTCTTAAACCCTGTAGACAGTGATTTCTTCGTATCATCCAGTGAAGCACCTTGATTCATCATAGAATAATTTATGTACCATTTCAACGCTCTCTACTACAATGCGGTGAAAATATGTTCTTTCCATATATGTTCATCGGTGTGTCTTGATTTCCATACAACTTCAACTAAAAACCAAAATTGCTAAGGATCCTCTTAATTGAATTCTATAATGATCGATAGCTTGATATCATTAGCCATGTTTCCTGAAGGTGGGGGAGGTGGAGGGAAAGTGTAGGGAGTGGGATGGGGGGTGAGGGATGTGGCGGGATGGAGAATCCCAGAGGTGCACTGATTATAATCAACTCCTGACTGTGATGCAACTCTAGGGTTTTTGGGGTTACTTCTTTCTCCTTCACTCTCAGATCCACTCAAGAACAGAATATAATCAGTCTCAATGTAATTTTTGTGATCTAATTTGTATCGTTTTTCACTTTGTGTAGATCCTCCTCCAGACTTAAGCCCAAAAATTAATCTGATTTCATTCATAGTACACCCTTTTCACATGAAATTATTTTAATCCACAAATTCAAAGAATTTAGATACTTACCTTGTGGGCCCTTGAAAAAACTTCACTCAAACTTGGTGTAAGATACAAATGTGTCGATTGTGAATTCAGTAATAAATCCTCCCAAGATACCGTCGATCCAGAAATCAATAGCTCTTGAGATCTTGTTATTGGTCTCCTTGAGTCATTGTAACAATTCATGGCTCCACACAGTAGGCTTGGCATTCTTAAAACATGTTTTTTTCTTAGTCAGCCTTGATAACCATTCATGTAGTTCATTTTCAAGCATCGCAAAGAAAATCTCATGTTGTTCTATGAAAATATACCTTTTCAACCAAGCTTCAGTCGATAGTCATGGATTTCTGTTTTCTTGAGCTGTGAAATCCCGTTATTTCAGTCCTACCCAGTCTTGTATTTCCTTCTTGGTCAGATGCCACATCCACATATCCCTCAATCAGTTCCCAATCCCGCAATGGAACTATTTTTTGGCTCAGAGGAGTCTTGATCTAGGTTTGGAGTTGATGCGCAACCAAAAAAACCCTCTATTATCGGTCCTTTCAGCAACGACTTGCAGCACAGATCACAATATCACCCGAGGAAATATTGGGGGATGTTAGAACCAAATTTATACATCCGAAGGGAAAATAGGACGTGGCTCCACTGATAATCTTCTCTCCTATTTTTTATGGACTGCGTGGAGGAAATTATCTACTTACATATTCTATGCCCTATTCGTCCCTTAATACTATTGCACACTGCTCCTTTATCAAGCTTATGTAATATTCAACACAATATAATGTGTATAAACAACATAAAATACTTCACGATGCATAAAAATAAATTCAAGTGTAGATAATAAAAAAACTACACATATATACACATATATGCTTCAAAATTCCTTTTCTTTATTAACAATAAGTCTTCTTCAGTACAATATTTCTCTAACCCGTGCACACAATTGCAGGTGGTCTGTGCACAAAGCTGCAGAATCTTCGAGGTCTCTGCGCATACAACTGTGGGTGGTCTGCGCACATAGCTGCAGACTATTCAATGCCTCCACTCACACAGATGTGGAGCCTTCCCTTAGGCCCAAAAAAAAGAAAGATAATATATTCAACAAGTTTTTTTCATCACAAGTACAAGACTCTCTTGTTCTAGTTCGACTCACTAATACATTTTTTTATATAAAATTTACATCAAATCAAAACCATAGTCCACATACCATGGGCGGACTCAAAAATAATAAAATAAACCTGATATATTTACAAAAAGAGGGACTTTAACCCACCCCAAAACCCCTAAAATTTGTGCAGTTATTTATCCTCACTGGACTGTGCACTCTGATCCTTGAGTTGCGGAGTCTTTTGACCCAAAAATGGACCGAGTTGGGCCATTCCCAACATGGAGTGTTGGAGCCACTCCTCGCTCCTCAAAATAACTAGCTTGTCTCTTTAATGCCTTGCAGGAGGAGCGAAGTTGAAAAGTCCCTTGCTCATACAATGAGGTTGTATATATAATAATGAGGAGGTGATGCTTCACCTTCCTTATGACTCTTCATCTACCCGTCATGATTGTTTGACTTCCTATGAATTTTCAACTTTACATGAATTTTTATATTTTGTATATGACCTTTGGACTTTCACTTTGAAATTCATTTTCAAAACATCAATTACATAATCCACCATAATGGTGTTGCATGTGACAACTCATGACATGGAATTCTTGATATTGTGGCAATGTCAAGCCACTATTGTTGCTTCTTTTTAAGTGTCTTCTTGAGCATGTTCTTCTTTCCAACTCCGCATGGCTTGGCGATAAGGAATATTTGATGATCTCAAGTCTTGAGTTGTGGTCACAAATTGATACCCCTTTTCTTTCTCTCAGTTGACCATCTTGCATACTCAACTACAAAGATGTATTTCAACATGTTTACCTTTTTTATATACTTATTCATCATCTTTCCATGGCATGATAAGATACTTGCATATTTTATTCACTCATGACGAGACAACACCAGTCTGAAAAAATAACAGTCTAAGATAGTTCATTTTGATCCATTGATCGAGTTGGAACTGGGTGGAAAGTTGGGAAAGGGGCTTAATGACTACTAAATTGCACATTTCAAAAATTCAGGGGTGAAACTTGAGCCTTGATATTGCACAATGTGTAGTCCAAGTTGGGATGAGGAAGAAAAATGTGCAGTTTTGGAGGTAAGTGTGATAGGATGAGGGGATGGGCACTAGATCATCTCATACTGATCCAAACAAAATTTACCAACACTTAGCCAATTTCCTACCTCTGCTCAGCCTACCTTTCTTGTGCAATACCTATAGCATTAAATCCCTATTAATTAGGAAATTCAACCTTCCTTTCCTACACAATGGTCATGGGAAATCCTATGGTTATTTAACTTCATATGGGTAGTTTGCTAAAAATACAACTAAGAGTTAACGCCCCTTTAACCTTTTTCTCAATTGGTTCTACATCAAAACTAACATGCATACAACTATTAATAGTAAATCATCAGTCACTTGACAGATCATTGCATGTGAATTAAATATGATTTAATTCACTTGACCTCTCACTAGTTCAACAATCAGTTACAACTAGTTAGACTGACTTTAACCCACTTAATTGAGTTAATTGATTTCTCATGCATTAAACTAATACACTAACTAAAACTTGGACTCTAAAACAAATATAATCACTCTACATGCCTCACCAACCACCCTCAACTCGAATTTCATGAGCTAACTGAGTCTATCACACTCTGTTAACTATTACAAGTGATTATGAGATAAGATTACAATTTTTTGTTCAATTTATTTAAGGGATAAATAAATTTGACACACATTAATTCTAATTTAATTAATAAATAATTAAATCAAAATCCTCCATCGCAGCGATTTCTGGATGTTCTTTCTGGATGCCAATTTCACTTTTTCTTGTTACAAATTTCAACACTCCCTCTCAACAAGAACAGAATCAATATATCCCGATCCGGTACCTTTGGAATGTTTTGCATGAAACACTTCTGAAACTGAATGGCCTCTAAACACAATATAATGCATCTGTCATCAGATTTTTATAACTAATGGATCCTACTGCACATGTCTACTGGACTCTCTACGTTACTGACATCTGCATCCATGCACTATGCACTACTGCCAACTCTGATCTGCGCTCTAGTATCTGACACCTGTCACTCTGATTTATGTCTTCTTGACTTTTGGCTACATCAATATAACTGATCCTTCCTGCTACTGTTGTACTGTGGGCTCCCTGTAGCCAGGTTCGATCCATGAGACACACCATATCAATGAATCCTGCCCAAATTTCTTTTTGGGATTAATTATGCACATCACCCCACATCACACCTGGAGGTATAGCTGAATGTACTCCCTCTGCCCTTCTGGCTCAAAATTTCCCCCTCCTAGAGGTCTCTACTTGAGTGGACTCTTCCACTCGATCTCCTCTATGCTTCTCCAACTGTGGCTTCTCCACAACCTTCTGAGACTGCTTCTGAGGTTGCATGTTGAGAGATAATTTCTCTGTCTCAACCACCAATTCATTCACCACTACTTTTCCCCTCAAATATTTTCTTGCATCCTCAACCTCGAGAGCATACAAGTTCTTGACTCTAGAACCGATCTTCTTCACCTGTCTCGTGGCTATGTGTTTAAGGAAAAAATTTCCTTTTCTAAACATCACTTCATAACCACGGTCTTCTAATACCACTATGGAGACATGATAATTATTTATGCCTGGAACATACAGAACATCTGCTAGTATGAGATGGGAGCCATTCTCCTTCTGAAAGGTAATTGTACCTATTCCAATAGTGTTATACCTCTCATCATCTCCAAACTCTATGTTCTACAGGAGGTCCTTCTCCGCCTAGTCACCGAAGAGATCTCTATTCCCCATCATATGGAACGAGGCACCACTGTATAGATACCACATGCATCCAATTACAATGCTAGATATGCATGAAATGGGAGTAAAGTAAAGCTCAAATTATGAATCCAATGCTTCACCTGCTGCAACTCTAGGATCCTTCTTGCTTCCCATCTTCTGTGGAAAATTTGTAGCATAGTGCCCATGCTCGTGACAGTGAAAAAATCTGATCTTGGACAAGTCTTTCTTGCTTGCTTCACCTTGGGATTTATTTCCCTTGGCCTTCTTTTCCTTATAGGTCAAGGCAAAATATTCCTCATCATTAGTCTTAGATGAGGATCCATCCATAGTATTCAGCCTGCATTCTTCTTGTACCAAATCCGACTAAAGTCACTCCCAATCTGGTAACTTCTCCCTCCCATTCACCGAGTCTTGGTAACTTGCTAGCTCTTGGGAAGGCCTAGAAGTGCTAGGATCACCAAGTCATCATCTGAAACATCCACACCAACACTTCCAAGCTCATCTCAACATTGAGTGAACTTCGACAAGTATGTTGGTACCATCTCACCCTCCTCCTTAATCTTCCTGAGCTTGTCCTTCAGTGCCAACTTCCTTTGGTCATTGTTGTTATGAAACAGATCTGTTAAGGTCTTCCACATTTCATATGGATTCACCTTACCATGGAGACTCGAGACAATGTGATCTCGAACTCCCTCTAATAAGATCCTCCTCGCCCTTGCTACCTTCTTTTTCCAAGCATCAAGAAGAGCGGCGTTTGCTATTGCGGGCTTGGGAATATCATTATCAATGAATTCTTTCAACCCATTATCCTCCAAAACTGACTCCATTCTATCTTTCCATGCGATATAATTATAATTTCCCTCAAGTGCATATTCCAATATAAACCCATTGAAAGCCATCTTGATCTGCTTGTCACTCCAAAGAAAGTATTTGCAAGTTTGAATATTATTCAACACAAACTCAATTTCTTCTCCACTATTGTGATTTATGGCGCTCTGATGACATGTAGAAATTATGAAAACAATGTGTATACAATTGGATTCAATCCTATCATGCAATATATTAAAAAAATATACTGAATAATTCTACAATATTTTCAAAAAATAAACATGATCACACAATCACACCAAGTAAGAGAAAGAAGCAAATCAATCACACAACACACATATTTCTCCTGGGGAAAAATTTCTGCTCAAAACCCCTCTATCTCTATTGTATAACGAACCAAGGAATCATGATAGAATACAATGCACTCTTCTCACAAGAGTTTGTTGCACTCTACCAACTATCTCACACTGATCTGGACAAAATCAACCAAATGTTGAAGATTGCAACAAGAAACAGTGAAGGAGGCATCCTGAAACATCTTTCCTGATCCTAGTTGGAAAGTGATCACCTAAACCAGGTGGGGGCCACACAGGTGATTTTTGTCGCAAAGTCTATTTTTAGACTATGTATATTTTTAGACATATGGATCATGGTCTATGAGTTGCAGGATGCTATTTATGGATGATTGGTCAAGTTGGTAAAAATAGATGGACCCTGGTTTAGACATTAATAGTCTCTGTTTAGACTCGCAAATTTAAACAAAGATCAACAAATATTATTAGCCTTTAATAATATTTGGACTATAAAAATTATCTTATCCTCTTGGAGCACTTCAGTTCGAGCTACGGATGTGGCACATGCAGCTGACAGAAGGAATTACGCTATTCCTAGGGGTTAGTTGAGCTATTGCATGGTTGACTTCAGTTAGAACTCATGTGGCAGAGTTTGGTGGAGTTGATGAGACAGCTGATGGAGTTGTGTTCGGTTTAACTTAGTTGAACTAGTTGTATTTAGTCTAACTGATAAATACACTAGTGATGAGTGGTGTGAATTAATTATTAATTAATTCACTAATTATTAACTCATAAATCAACTAAAGAATACATCGGTTAACTGCAATGCATGGACAGTTCAGTGGAGACCAGTGTTAGAGGTGGGTGAAAGGGTGAGTCTACTATCAGTTGTGACTATAGCTGTGCATGAGATTTGCACACACATTGATTGAGATTTCCAATGAGGATTGCGCAGTGAAAGCCAGTGGGATTCGAACTTGGATCTCATCATTATTCATCTTGGATTGCACAATAGAGGCAGGCAGACTTGTGGAGGAGATTTGAACTTGTGACTTGTTCATCTCAGAGCTAGTTTGTGTGTAGCATATGAGATAGTGCTGAGAGATGTGAGGAGCTTTGTGCTATGTATTGTTACATGTTCTCTATCATTATAATATACAGATAGTTGGGGGTTTTCAGCTATTAGCTTTCCCCATTACATACTGTGTTATGTGTGTGCTTGATTATGTTTTAATGTGCGCATGCGACTGCTTCTATTTCCGCAAATTGATGATCAATTGTAGAAGAGGTTATGTATTATGCATGAAGCTTAAATAGTGTGTAATCAGGATAATCTCGGTGAATAATTCAGCTATTATTCAAATTTATACATGGTATCAGAGCGAAATTTATCATCGGATCTATTACATTGATTACAATTTATTTCGGTAGATAGAGTCTGTACGAGGGCCAGGTAGCCTTTGGATCCATCCTTTATTTGAAAGGTGATACATCCAGTAAATGCCCCTACAGTTGATCTCTGTGCTAGAAATACTTTTTTCTCACATATCTGAAGCAGTTGAGTTTTGAGCTGGTGGAATTCGAATTTGCACTAGTGTTTTCTTGGTGTCGAAGTCAAAATGTCTTATTAAGGATTGCGATTGGAGTATGCGCTTGAAGGCAGCTCAAATTATATTTCATGGAGAGATAGGATGGAGGCGGTGCTCGATGAAAATGGGCTGAAGGATTTCATAGATGCTGAAGTTCCAAAGCCTAGCGATGCAGCCTTGGTTGAGTCTTGGCAAAAGAAGACAGCAAGGTGTCGAAGGATTCTATTGGAGGGCGTGAAGGATCACATATTATCCAGCCTGCATGGTAAGGCTTCTCCATTTTTGATGTGGAAAGCCTTGACAGATTTATTACAAAGCAAGAGCGACCAGAGGAAGTTGGCGCTCAAGGATAAACTCAGGAAAATAAATATGGAGAAGAATGACACTATTTCGGTATACCTGACAAAGTCTGTCCACTGTAGGGATGAGCTTGGGAGTGTAGGAATTAGTGTGGATGATGAGGACTTGGTGGACTTGGCTCTCCTTGGTCTTCCGAAGAGTTGGCACTCCTATCAGGACTCTGTCAATGGTCGGGAAAAATTGCCAGGATGGGAGCGACTTTGGTCGGATCTTGTGCAAGAGGAGATAAGGCGGAGTACCAGGGATGGATCTTCATCAAAGGCATCTGATGAAGAGGATTGCACTTTGGCAGCCAAATCAAGGAAGGGGAAGGGCAAGAAGAATTCTTCTCAATCCGGTGCGGATGGTAAAGAGTGTGACATGTCCAAAGTGAAGTGTTTTCACTGTCACGAGCATGGGCATTACGCCACAAATTGTCCACAGTAGAAGAAGAAAAAGCAGGCTGCTGGAGCTGCAACTGGTGAGGCTCTTGCCTCGCAATTTGAGCTGGAATTCTCATTGATCACATGCATGGTGTCTAGTGCATTGGGATCGGGGTGGTATTTTGATAGTGGCGCTTCCTTTCACATGACGGGAGATGTGAATCTTTTCAGTGACTTGGTGGAGAAAGATCTCCAGTTGCATGTTGAGTTGAGCGAAAATGGACGATACAATTCGACCGGCATTGGTACCATAACCTTTCAGAGGGATTCAGGTAAACTCATTCTTTTACAAGATGTAGTGCATGTTACAGGTTTAAAGAAGAATTTGATCTCAGTTGCAATGTTAGAGGATAAAGGGTATGAAGTTGTCTTCAGTGGAGGAAAAGTTTTCCTTCGGCACAAGGCAATAGGACAAGTCAAGAACGTTGGGATTCGAGCAAAGAATCTCTATAGACTTGAAGTAGATGGGATGTCTACGGAGCTTCCTACTGTTGGGAAGTGCAAGAAAGACATGCAATTGATGCTTGAGAGGGAGAAAGTTTTGCGTGCAGGTAATAGTGAACCTCGGAATGTGGGGCAGCCACAAGATGAGGATCATGGAGTGGAAGAAACCACTCATGCAGAGAAATTTTGTGCCAGATGGGCAGAGGGAGTGCATGCAGCTATACCACTAGGTGAGAGGTGGGGCGACATGCATGAATAATCCCAAGAGGAGATTGGGGCGTTTTTGGGCCTGATGGTGTGGGACCATGAATTAATGAACCCGGCTACGAGGTGCCCAAAGCGTAGCAGTAGCATGATCAGTTGGATTGATGCAGGCAGATCAAAGTGACAGTGTCGGATACTGGAGCGCGAATCAGAGTTGACAGCAAGTGCAGAGTGCATGGGTGCAAGAGTTCAACAGCGCAGTGGTTCCTGATGACATGTGAAATTGGGCCCAGCAGAAGTCGAAGACTTTGATGATAGATGCATCAGACTGATTGAGTTGTTTGGAGCCTATTCAGTTTCAGAGGAGTTGCAGAGCAGATGCATGGAGTTGCATGGCGCTTGTGAAGGTTGCAGGGCGAATGCATGGAGTTGCATGTCGCATGAAAAGACAGTCCTTTCTTGTTGAGAGGGAGTGTTGAAAATGGCAACAAGAAATAGTGAAGGAGGCCTCCTGAAACATCTTTCCTGATCCTAGTTGGAAAGTGATCACCTAAACTAGGTGGGGACCACACATGTGATTTTTGTCGAAAAGTCTATTTTTAGACTATGTCTATTTTTAGACTATGTCTATTTTTAGACATATGGATCATGGTCTATGAGTTGCAGGATGCTATTTATGGATGATTGGTCGAGTTGGTAAAAATAGATGGACCTCTATTTTTAGACATTGGGCGGTTTCTATTTTTAGACTGTCGAGCTAAAAATAGAACAACCAAATATTATTAACCCTTAATAATATTTAGACTATAAACATTATCTTATCCTCTTGGAGCACTTCAGTTTGATGCTTGGATGTGGCACATGCAGCTGACAGAAGGAAATACGATTTTCCTAAGGGTTAGTTGAGCTATTGCATGGTTGACTTCAATTAGAACTCATGTGGCAGAGTTTGGTGGAGTTGATGAGACAGTTGGTGGAGTTGTGTTCGGTTTAACTTAGTTGAACTAGTTGTATTTAGTCTAACTGATAAATACACTAGTGATGAGTGGTGTGAATTAATTATTAATTAATTCACTAATTATTAACTCATAAATCAACTAAATAATACATCAGTTAACCGCAATGCATGGATAGTTCAGTGGAGACCAGTGTTAGAGGTGGGTGAAAGGGTGAGTCTACTATCAGTTGTGACTATACTTGTGCATGAGATTTGCACACACATTGATTGAGATTGCCAATGAGGATTGCACAGTACAAGCCAGTGGGATTTGAACTTGGATCTCATCATTATTCATCTTGGATTGCGCAGTAGAGGCAGGCAGACAGGTGGAAGAGATTTGAACTTGTGACTTGTTCATATCTGAGCTAGTTTGTGTGTAGCATGTGAGATAGTGCTGAGAGCTATGAGGAGCTTTGTGCTATGTATTGTTACATGTTCTCTATCATTATAATATACAGATAGTTGGGGGTTTTCAGCTGTAAGCTTTCCCCATTACATACTATGTTATATGTGTGCTTGATTATGTTTTAATGTGCGCATGCGACTGCTTCTATTTCCGCATATTGATGATCAATTGTAGAAGAGGTTATGTATTATGCATGAAGCTTAAATAATGTGTAATCAGGATAATCTCGGTGAATAATTCAACTATTATTCAAATTTCTACATGGTATCAGAGCGAAATTGATCATCGGATCTATTACAGTGATTACAATTTATTTCGGTAGACAGAGTCTGTAAGCGGGCCAGGTAGCCTCTGGATCCATCCTTTCTTTGGAAGGTGATATATCCAAAGAACGCTTCACAATGATCAAAGGAAATAGTTTGTTCTCACAGATCGGAAGCGGTTGAGTTTTGAGCCGGTGGAATTCGAATTTGCACATAGTTGTTTTTCTCGTAGAAAGCTCTAGATATTCTTCAATCTGACACATTGGATTTCATGTCCTTGAAGGCAACTTTTGAATTATATTGCATGGAAGGATAGGATGGAGGCAGTGTTAGATGACAGTGGGCTGAAGGAGTTCATAGATGCTGAAGTCCCAAAGCCTACTGATGCTACTCAAGTTGAGGCTTGGCAAAAGAAGACAGAAAAATGTCGAAGGATTCTGTTGGAGGGCGTGAAGGATCACATAGTGTCCAGCCTGCATGGAAAAGATTCTCCATACTTGATGTGGAAAGAGTTGACATATTTATTCCAAAGCAAGAGTGACCAGAGGAAGTTGGTGCTCAAGGATAAACTCAGAAAAATAAATATGGAGAAAGGCGACAGTATGCCCAAGTACCTCACGAAGTTCATCCAATGTAGGGATGAGCTGGGAAGTGTGGGGGTGACTGTAGATGATGAGGAATTGGTGAGCTTGGCTCTCCTTGGGCTTCCAAAGAGTTGGCACTCCTATCAGGACTCTGTCAATGGTCGGGAGAAATTGCCAGGATGGGAGCGACTTTGGTCGGATCTTGTGCAAGAGGAGATAAGGCAGAGTACCAGGGATGGATCTTCATCAAAGGCATCTGATGAAGAGGATTGTGCTTTGGCTGCCAAAGCAAGGAAGGGGAAGGGAAAGAAGAATGCTTCTCAATCCGGTGCGGATGGTAAAGAGCGTGACATGTCCAAAGTGAAGTGTTTTCACTGTCATGAGCATGGGCATTACGCCACGAATTGTCCACAGAAGAAGAAGAACAAGCAGGTTGCTGGAGCTGTAGCTGGTGAGGCTCTTGCCTCGCAATTTGAGCTGGACTTCTCATTGATCGCATGCATGGTGTCTAGTGCATTGGGATCAGGGTGGTATTTTGATAGTGGCGCTTCCTTTCACATGATGGGAGATGTGAATCTTTTCAGTGACTTGGTGGAGAAAGATCTCCAGCTGCATGTTGAGTTGGGCGACAATGGACGATACAATGCGACCGACATTGGTACCATAACCTTTCAAAGGGAGTCAGGTAAACTCATTCTTTTACAAGATGTAGTGCATGTTCCAGGTTTAAAGAAGAATTTGATCTCAGTCGCAATGTTAGAGGATAAAGGGTATGAAGTTGTCTTCAGTGAAGGAAAATTTTTCCTTCGGCACAAGGCAACAGGACAAGTCAAGAAGGTTGGGATTCAAGCAAAGAATCTCTACAGACTTGAAGTAGATGGGATGTCTACGGAGCTTCCTACTATTGGGAAGTGCAAGAAAGACATGCAATTGATGCTTGAGAGGGAGCAATTTTTGTATGCAGGTAATAGTGAACCTCGGGATGTGGAGCAGCCACAAGATGAGGATCATGGAGTGGAAGAAACCACTCATGCAGAGAAATTTTGTGCCAGATGGGCAGAGGGAGTGCATGCAGCTATACCACCAGGTGAGAGGTGGGGCGACATGCATGAATAATCCCAAGAGGAGATTTCTGGGCAGGATTCATGAGATGGTGTGGATCTCATGAATTGAACCTAGCTACGAGGTGCCCACAGCACAGCAGTAGCATGATCAGTTGGATTGATGCAGGCAGATCAAAGTGATAGTGTCGGATACTGGAGCGCGAATCAGAGTTGACAGCAAGTGCAGAGTGCATGGGTGCAAGAGTTCAATATCGCAGTGGTTCCTGATGACATGTGAAATTGGGCCCAGCAGAAGTCGAAGAATTTGATGATAGATGCATCAGACTGATTGAGTTTTTTGGAGCCTATTCAATTTCAGAGGATTTGCAGAGCAGATGCATGGAGTTTCATGGCGCTTGTAAAGGTTGCAGGGCGAATGCATGGAGTTGCATGTCGCATGCAAAGACAATCCTTTCTTGTTGAGAGGGAGTGTTGAAGATTGCAACAAGAAATAGTGAAGGAGGCATCCTGAAACATCTTTCCTGATCCTAGTTGGAAAGTGATCACCTAAACTAGGTGGGGGCCACACGTGTGATTTTTGGCGCAAAGTCTATTTTTAGACTATGTCTATTTTTAGACATATGGATCATGGTATATGAGTTGCAGGATGCTATTTATGGATGATTGTTCATGTTGGTAAAAATAGATGGACCTCTATTTTTAGACATTGGTCGGAATCTATTTTTAGACTGCCGAGCTAAAAATAGAACAATCAAATATTATTAGCCCTTAATAATATTTGGACTATAAACATTATCTTATCCTCTTGGAGCACTTCAGTTTGATGCCTGGATGTGGCACATGCAGCTGACAAAAGGAAATACGCTTTTCCTAAGGGTTAGTTGAGCTATTGCATGGTTGAATCATAGGAACTCATGTAAGGTAGCTTTATGGAGTCGATGAGACAATGGTGGAGTTGGTGTTCGCTTAACTTGAAGTTGAACTAGTTGCATTTAGTCTAACTGATAAATAAACTAGTGATGAGTGGTGTGAATTAATTATTAATTAATTCACTAATTATTAACTCATAAATCAACTAAATAATACATCAGTTAACTGCAATGCATGGATAGTTCAGTGGAGACCAGTGTTAGAGGTGGGTGAAAGGGTGAGTCTACTATCAATTGTGACTATAGCTGTGCATGATATTTGCACACACATTGATTGAGATTTCCAATGAGGATTGCGCAGTACAAGACAGTGGGATTCGAACTTGGATCTCATCATTATTCATCTTGGATTGCGCAGTAGAGGCAGACAGACTTGTGGAGGAGATTTGAACTTGTGACTTGTTCATCTCAGAGCTAGTTTGTGTATAACATATGACATAGTGCTGAGAGCTGTGAGGAGATTTGTGCTATGTATTGTTACATGTTCTCTATCATTATAATATACAGATATTTGGGGGTTTTCAGCGGTATGCTTTCCCCATTACATACTGTGTTATATGTGTGCTTGATTATGTTTTAATGTGCGCATGCGACTGCTTCTATTTCCGCATATTGATGATCAATTGTAGAAGAGGTTATGTATTATGCATGAAGCTTAAATAGTGTGTAATCAGGATAATCTCGGTGAATAATTCATCGATTATTCAAATTTCTACACCAAAATTTAGCCAATTTCCTGCCTCTGCTCAACCTGTCTTGCTTGTGCAATCCCTATAGGGTTAAATACCTATTAATTAGGAAATTCAACCTTCATTAACAGTAAAATTCTCATGGGAAATCCTATGGTTATTTAATTGCATCTGAGAATTTTCCTAAAAATACAACTGATAGTTAACATCCCTTTAACATATTTCTCAACTGGCTCTACATCAGAGCTGACATGCATGCAACTAATAATAGTAAATCCTCAGTCACTTGATAGATCAATGCATGTGAATTAAATCTGCTTTAATTTACTTTACCTCTCACTTGTTCAACAATCAGTTACAACTAGTTAGACTGACTTTAACTCACTTAATTGAGTTAATTGATTTCTCATGCATTAAACTAATACACTAATTGCAAATTGGACTCTAAAACAAATAAAGTAATTGTGCATGCCTCACCAACCACCCTCAACTTGAATTTACTAAGCTAACTGAGTCTATCACACTCAGTTAACTATTACAAGTGATTACGAGATAACATTATAATTTGTTGTTGAATTTATTTAAGGGACAAATAAATTTGACACACATTACTTCTAATTTAATTAAGAAATAATTAAATCAAAAGCCTCCATGGTATCCATTTATGGATTCCATTTTCTAGATGTTTTTTCTGGATGCCAATTTTACTATTTCTTGTTGCAAATTTCAACACTTCCCTCAGTGCAACAACTTTATGATATATTACGACAAGTGCGACACTAAAGATACACTTTGTGACGACCGTGACGAAACTTGTGTGACAATGCTTGAAAATTTGGAAATGAGTGCGACAGATGTTTACATGGTTATATCAACTCATTTTCATAAATTAAACCCCATGAAACAACCAAAAAAGGCTTATACAAATTCTACGACAGCTAACATGTGAAAATATGACATTTTTCATATCTTGCAAACAAGACCGAAACACTTCAAGAAAACACATGGAATGAGTTTCAATGTTTGCAACGACAATGTACAAGACCAAGGAAGGCTCCAAAATTGAGTGCAAGAAAAACTTTTGGAGGGTGTTGTGGCAATGCCAATAGGGAATTATAACTTTAGTTAAGTTTAGCTCTTAACATGCATGAATTATTAATTTTCAGTCATATTCCACTTCTATAATTCCTTCCTGATGTGTTCATGTAGTCTTCATACTTTTCTCTTTTGTTTTTATCTAAAAACATGAGTTAATCTGTTGATTTTCACAATTCTAAAATTTTACAGGATCTAGCAGGGTTTTTATTTGGAGTTATAAATCTAGAAAACTGTCATATTTGGTCAAATATTCCAAATATGTCACAATGTGCCAAAAATTATACCAACTCGTCCATGTTGTGTTTTCAACTTTCATGCACTTCTAGTTATAGTTGTTGACTTTTTCATTTCCATACACCCATAGGCACTTTTTCATGTCCATACAAATATGGCATCATGCATGTAGTTCCAAAGCAACCAACCCATTCATGTTGAAACTCTTTGGATTATACTCGTGCCCTTTGTTAAATCACAAAGGCCCTTTGTGATAAGCTCATCATATTTGAATCATGACTATGGAATGATTTAGCTCTAACGATTAACCACATCCATCATACCGTTTTTTCCCTTGGTCAATTTTACACTACAAATACTTCAGATATCTAGGCCTAGGCATGCCTTCCAACATTTTATGGACTTTCCAATTGACAAGAATATTTTTGTCCCTCATTCCCATTTCCCCGTTACTTTTCCAATATGCCTAATTTAAGAATAGGTGGGGTGCTTAGACCTTTCGGGTTCATGGTGACTTCATTCAGATGTCACGTCTAAAAACCCTGAGGGGTACGTGTCCAACCTGCATTATACCTCAATCACCCTAGAAATTTTTTTTGTCAACAATTGTTGAACATTTTATCTATCTCCCCAAAGTTGTCACCCTCGATATTTACAATAGAGATCTTTTTGAAATGGTTGGGGAAACAATTTCAGGGTTTTTCTGTCCTATGGGGACCACCATGCTATCTTTCTTAAGCTTTACACCAATCTGTAATAATACATGATTATGTTTCTTATCCAACTTGTCCCACTGCTCTTTCTGAAATCATTGGGGTGATAATGGCACCACCTTTTCTTCCACCTGCACACAATTTCCACATGTGACATGTTGATAGGTACCACATGTCACCTGATTTCAACCCATTTGGCCACTTGAAAATTCCAAATCAACATTTCATGTGTGTAATGTTCCCAAATCGGAACAACTAGCAATCCATGGCTGGAAAACGCATTTTCCAGAAATGGAGGAGGCAGGATTTGAAACCAGGACCTAGATCCCTTAGATCAGTGCATCTAAGACCTGAATCCAGGAGGAGGCTCCAAATAGATCCTTCTAGAGTGGTTAAACAGATCTCCCACTACTAGATGTCCTCAGAGAGTGCCCGGTGAAGGGACTGCAACAATACATGAGCATACCATGAAAATAAATTGTTATTTTATGAACTGTGAGACAAGAAGATATAGATAGCCAATAAAAAATGTTATATCAGCAAAGAAAGTACAAGTTCTTGAGGAAACATCTACTCAAGAAAGGCAATGCAAGCCTCAACAAGACATGTACATGAAAATAGAAGAGCATTGTTATTTCTGCATAAACCCAGGCTATGAGGATGCAGTTTATAAAAGGTATTGTTCCATTTTACATGATAACTGAAAGATATGGAAAGATATGGCTCAAATATAATAGGGGAGAAAAGATATAACCCTTATAAACAACAATACATCAATCCTCCAAGGGATTGGCTGAAATATGCAAAATGGCGAAAATGTCGGAGTTGTTGGGCAGCAGCTGCAAATAAAATATGGAACTGAATAGAGAAGGCTAAATATGATGAGAAATATGAAGTAGACCTCCTCCAATGGATCTCCTAAGTGGAAGGCTGATCCTTACACTTGAGATCTCACCCTCCAATCAATCTGAAAACCTTCACTGTAGATACTCCATGAAAATAACGCAGTCACTAAGAGGGACTGCACAGTGGGTGGAATAGAACACTATGGCCAAGTGCCAAGATATGCAAATCAGCTCCCAAGCTTCAAATTTGATCTCCCAAATAAAGGAAAGACTCTCTCTCTGAAAAACAAGAGATGGAAGAGGTGTTGTGGAGTCTCCACTGCAACACCCTACAACACAGAATTATGTTGTTGCAGCAATAACACTGTCCTGGAGGAGGATTCTTTGGCCTTGAGCCAAGAGATGTAGAGAATGAAGAAAAAACCTTCAATAGGCCTCTCACGAAGGTGAGGAAATCCTAACCAGGAATTCCCTGGAAATTCTTGCTAAACAGCAAAGAATGCACAATGTCGAAATAGACATGAAATGAATAATCATAAGCATGCATAACAATGGTTCTCCTCCTCTCCATATATAGCAAGTGAAGGCTCTCTCTCCATGGGCCCCATCCATTAGTGTTTCCTCCATAAAGGAATATTCCCTCCTTTATCTCTGTGTTGTCCCATGTAGTGCTTTCCACCTCATACCCTGCGCTGTTTGACTTGGTCAAACTTAACCAAGCCTCTTTGCAAAATGTCCCCTTTCACACATGAGGGTGTGAAATCTAGTTCCAAGGCTGATCCCCTTTCATACTAGAGGGATTTTATCCATGTTTTTATTATGAATGGGCCTCTTCACGCAATTATTCATCTCCTAAGTGAAAATGGAAAAAATTAATATTCCAATTTATTGGAGGAAAAATTTGAAATGGTTGGGGAAACAATTTCAGGGTTTTTTTGTCCTATGGGGACCACCATGCTATCTTTCTTAAGCTTTACACCAATCTTTAATAATACATGATTATGTTTCTTATCCAACTTGTCCCACTACTCTTTCTGAAATCATTGGGGTGATAATGGCACCACCTTTTCTTCCACCTGCACACAATTTCCACATGTGACATGTTGATAGGTACCACATGTCACCTGGTTTCAACCCATTTGGCCACTTGAAAATTCCAAATCAAAATTTCATGTGTCATTGTCCTATTTCTTCCATGAGTCTCGATACATTCATATATTGACGTCATGTTGATGTCATCATGGAATTTTGAGCTACATACATCATGTTGATGTCATTCGACCATCATGGCTACCACCAATAATCCACATCATCTAAATAATCAAATAAAAGTGCACCAAGTTTCATCTTGTTGTTGTTCCATGTTTTCAAATGCTTAGGCAAGGAAGGGAAGTTTGGCTACAACCGATGGACATATTTATGTCTCTCGAGAACCATCTACCTAGAAAAAAAATTGCACCTCCTTTGGAAATCATTGAGGTTATATCATTGGGGTTAGGTGTCCCTTTGGGACCAAACACCATCCTTCCTGATATTTCCATTGGTCCACCTCCATCCAATAAGATCATGTCATGTGTCCTCTTCTGATAAGACCACGCTATCAATCATCCACATTACTGTATGAAGGTAGGTGGTCTAATACTTTAGTTTTTCCATGAATTTACATTAATGAAAAATTTCCTATTTCACAGGTCCCTTTACCTTGGAAATAAATCTTGCACCTCCCTTGGAAATAATTGAGGAGAAAATTTCTAGGTGATGTGTCTAGTCGAGTCCCCTACTTGTTGACTTTAATGAATCACCTGCTTCATCTAGCTAGCTCATCCCATCGCTCCATCACCCTAGAAATTTTATTCTTGGGCCTCCTTTGGAATATTTGGGGGAGAAACCCATTGGGATGATGTGTCCCCTAGTGGCACCACCACTTTCCCTCTTGAGATTCCCATTGGTACACGCATATTCCTCTTTCCACGTATATGTTGAATTTGGTGCAGGTCCCTTCGCCTTTTTCTTCCAAGTTTCGGGAAACTCCAAATTTAGGTGAAAACTAGAAGAGGTTGCCAAATATGGAAATGCCACCTAATTGAACCCTAAATTTTGACCATTTCTCCTGCAACCTTTGACCTTCAATATTTTTTTATCCAGTGGGCCTTTTGCAAAGTGTTATACATTTTTGTAAAGATTTTTTGTATCTCTATCCATCTATTCCATTTCCAAGTACTTCTAATATGATATTATATAATGAAAATGCCTCTAAAGTCTCTACTCCTTGAAACACACTTGTTAAGAAATCTACTTGGAAACATATGAGCTTTGTCACTCCTTTGACATGGTTTTCATTCCACAATAACTAAAATTTCTAAAAATCTCCATGATACTACTTTTTTACATTAGTAACATCATATTTCAAAAATTATAAATGAGTTTAGTCATCCAATTAAAGCACCTTTGACATCAATTCCTTTCACGTTAATGATAACACCTTTAGAATTAATGCCTTTGGCATCAATGAAAAATTATAACACTCATAACATATTGAATATCATGCCTATAATTCAAAGGATTCAAAGGTTCTTTCATTGCAAATAATTAGTGATGTTGCAAGTGTGGTCTGCCACACATAGATGTGAGCTAGGAGATATGTGAATCTCAATAGATTCAATAGTTATGTAATACATAAAAGATACATTCAAGGTTGAAATACAAAGAATTTGATTAATCATATCCAATGATGGGGTTAACCCATATTCCCTCCAAAACACCAACTATTATACTTGGTTTATAGTAGTGATCAATTAAAATATATTCTCATGTTTTTTCATGAAGAATGAATATCTTATGTTGGATTTTATAGTCTTAAATATGAAAAAAGTGAAGAGAATGGATGTCTACCTCCAACCATTGATTAATGAATCTAAGAATTTTTGGGAAGGGATACATGTATGTGATGTATGAAGAACCATCCCAATGAAGATTTATTTTATGTTCTATGGCATGTGTGCATTCTACACATGATTATCCAACATTGGGAGCTTTCTATGACAATAATTTTGATTAATTTGTTTATATAAATATTTTCATTTAAAATACTTAATTTGATTCAACTGTTGTTTTGTATGTTATTGTGATTTGTATATAACCATCCTACATCCATCTTTATTTTGAATCTATCAAGCACAAAGAGGGATCAAATCTTTCAAGGTGCAAACCTCTTTTTTGAGAGTAAAACTTGAGGAATCATTTGCACCTTGAAAGATTTGATCCCTCTCAAATATTGATAGATCCGGAGTTAAGATTGATCTAGGATTCTTTAATTATTAATAATTAATAATTTATTTATTTTTTATGTAATTTCACTGAGTCAAAATGTTTTAATTAATAAGTATAATCATGTTCTTAATGAAATTTAAATATGGTTATAAAATTATTATTTTAAGTATATGGTAAAATGGATCTTAATTTGTAGTTACTCTTTATATTTGATATATTTTAATTTCATAGAGGGTTTAGATATATCTAAAAAGTAATTATAAACTTTTTCCTTTTTAATTTAATTAAAAAAATGTTATAAAATTAAAGTCAAATAAAATATTTATAAACTATTTTTCTTGTGAATTGAGATATGGTTTTTGGGCATGTGGTATTGATGAGCCATGGTATTGGCCTATGGTATTATAACGAAGCCCATTAACATGCTAATAATATCCGTGTTAAAGTAGGTGTGAATATCCATGGTTACAAATATTGTTACATTGTAATTTATTGTAAGTATTAGAGTTTTTATGTGCTTATTAATTAAATTTAAAAATGGCTACACAGTTGTTATCTTAATTTATAAGGTAAAATAGTTATTAACTTATAGTCACTACTTATATGTTATATATTTTAATGTGAGATGTATATTATGATTTTATTTTATGTAAAAATTTATTCATAATTTATTAATAGAAAAAAATTTACAAAATAACAAATTTAATTTTATTATTTTTATTACTTTTAACTTTTTATGGACACTACAACATATCCCTTATATTGGGATTTATAGTTATTTTAACCTTTTATTATTATTTAATTGAGACAACATGTAAATGTTTACAAATCATTTGTGTCTTATAAATTGAACATGGTAATATAAATTCAACACATTGAATCAACATGTAAAAATGTTTTCATAATTTATTACATTACACCTACATATCTCCCCTATACTGGGTTGTACAACACCTCTCGACACAATAACATTATAGGCCTTGTAAAAAAATGGTAGCATAGATGTAAATGTTGTGTACCTTCTATAAATGATAGGTGGTCCAATCACCTACGAAAACTAGTGTATGAATATTCTAGGGTATTCTTCCCTTAAGTACACCCTTATAGAAGATTTGCATCTAATTTCAATGGAAAATTACAGAAAACTTGGAGACCTAAAATAATGACGCCAACACATTGAATTAGAAAGTCCTTCTCTAGAACTAATATTCTCAAAATAGGTGCAAATGTGAGTAATTTTTTAAGATGCTCAAAATTGGTTTCACATTTAGATGTTCACTGAAATTTGACTCCTTTCCTTTGAAAGGCTATGATTGGGTGTCTTATGTTTGAAAAGTGTCAAATGAATTGTCGATAATATTTGACCAAGCCAATGAAGGATTTGACCTTATGACATTTGAAGGAGTGAGCCACTCCATTATGGCCTTGATATTTTCAGGATCCATATCCACTCATTCTTTCCAAATACCATATGACAAGTATTAAAATTGTGTTTGGAATAAATTACACTTGTTGAGTTTGGCATACAAATTGTGATCTCTCAGCAGTTCCAGCACTACTTTTAGATTCTCTTCATGTTCTTCTATGTTTTTCGAATAAACCAATATGTCATCCAAAAAATCCAATAATTTTTTTTCTAAATAAGGGTTGAGGACATTGTTAATCAACAACATGAATGTGCCTAGTGCATTTATGACACCAAATGGCACAACTACAAAATCACAGTGTCCATATCTCATCATGAAAGTTGTCTTGTAGATGTATTCATCTTTAATCCAAACTTGATGGTAATAAAACCTCAAATATATATTTGAAAACACTATATCTCTTGTTAGCTAATCAAAAAGGTCATCAATCCCTAAGTAGTGGGTACTTTTCCTTTATTGTAACTTTATTTAGTTACTAGTAATCAATTCACAATCACAACTTTCCATCCTTTCTCATTAAAAACAGTGTATAGGCTCCCCAGGGTGATATGTTTGGTCTAATATATCCTTTATCCAACATTTCCTTCAACTACATCTTCAATTCCACTAGTTCAAGAATACTCATATGAAATGGAGCTTTCAAGGTTGGCACTGTCCCCATAATTAATTCAATGGTAAAGTCAATATCCCTCTTGGGTGGTAATCCTGGTATTTCTCCTAGAAATATATCGCTAAATTGCTTCAACACTAGGTACATTTCCATGTTGGCCTCACTATTTTCTGACTCGCTAGTAACTTGGATTGTATACAATGCACAACCTTTATTGTTTCATATTTTCACTTCTAGTCTTGATATTTTACCGAGCATAAAAGGTTTCTTTATCCCTTGCAGAATCACTTCCTACCATCATCACTGAGGTACTCTAGCAACTTATTGTAGAAATATTTTTTTTCTTTTATGGGCCACTAACAAATACATGGAAATAAAAATTTCATACTAGCCCAACAGTAAAATATTAAGATCAACTGGAGTAGGAATTCTACTTATTATCACAGGACATGCCTCCACCATGTATGTCACCCATATTTTGGTTCCCATGGCCAGCTAAACCAACCACAATTTTTATGGGTTTTATTTTGAAAATATAATTTTTTTTCAACCTTCTTGTTAATATAGCTATAAATAGAACTTGGGTTAATTAAAATTGAGATAGGTTGGTTAATGACCATACCTTCCATCTATATTACTGAAGCTTGATGGTATGTATTAATATTTCCCAATGCAATATAAATTCATGGTATACTCTGGGCCACATCGTTCATTTTTTTTCCTCTTGTAAATTATACATATTTGTGTCACTATGTTGTTGTTGAGGACAGTTCCTCCATAAAAGGTTTCTCCACATGTCCAACATTCCACATGCCCCTTCATGAGCCTCTGGGTCTCTTCTACTATTTTATTAGAGAGCCAATTTCTTTATTAGTGTTAGAATTTTGTTGAGACTCATTCTTGTCACGACTGGTGAACTTCACACTCCTTTATCCTGGCTTATATCCTAATAATTTTGGCCCTTTTCCATTTAATTTTGTTTTATATTTATTTTCCTAGTCATTTAGGACCTCGATTTTTTGTTTGGACTATTCATAGCAATATTTGGCCTTTCAGATGGTGTCTTATAATGTTTTGGGCTCATAAAATTCAATATTGTCTCTATAATATTGTGATAACCCACTAACATACCTTTGACTCTTCACCTTCTCATCTCATAGATGGCACATACCTTAACAACTACAAAAATTTGTTAGTGTACTCATTAGTAGTGAGCTTCCTTAGCTTATGCTCATGGAATTCTTTAAATTTTCTACCGTAATACCTATCATACAAGCACTTCTCTTGTAAGTATTTCTCAAACTTTCTCCATGAAAACTCCTTCTCCCTAATGTCCTAACATTCCTCAAGTATTCCCACCATATGTCAAAGTTTCCTTTCATACTGAAAATTGTTACTTTAGCATTCATGCATTCAGAGTATCTATGCACTCTGAAGTATTTCTTCATTCCCAACAACCAATATTATTCCTTTTCAACCTTCTTTATCTCTCAATCAAAGGTAGGGGGATTTTCTTTCTTGAATTATTTTCAGCATTTAGCAGTTCTCATTTCTCCTCTGATGATGGTGTCTCTTGACTACAATATTTTATGACCAATAAAGGTTGATTGACTCTCTTTCTATAATTATGAGTGGAATTTCTCATCCACTGTGTCTTCATATGTTTTCATATTCATTTTCCTTGACTTCATGTTATTTCCCCTTTTGGTCTCCATTTTTTTTATTTTGGGGCTCTGATGGGCTAGGATTGGATTTATACATGCCAATATAGATGGCATCGAGTTCTTGTTGTTTCTACCTTTTCAGGTCTAATAGGCTCTGCATGATTACTTTATTCACCTATCTTTTCCTTTTTTTTTCTCTAACAATATTTTCATTGTCTTTCTTGTAGCTCCTAAACTCAACTCTCAAGCTCCTAAGAGTGTAAATCCAATCTGGGGAATTCTCATATGACTTATTCCCAATTGAGTCCTCTTCCTGATGTTGAAGGGACCTGTTTGAGCCATGTTGAACCATTATTTTTCTCATTCCTTTATTTATTTTATGCAATTACGTCTTCTTATCTATTGTCACAAACACACACACGCACACACACACATAATTGTTAGTTAAATCAAGCATGGATAAATATATATTTATTTATCACCTTGGTGTACTTGTATTATGTATTATAATATGAAAGTGGTTGAAACATCAATCTCAAGTTAGTATGCAATTTTGAGAGAAAAATAAAGTATCAACAATTAGTCAAACCAACATTTACATCTGTTATAGATTTAAAATTTGGACACGTGTGTAAATAGCAATTAAACTAGTAAATGAAATGTTTATCTTATGTGTTATCACCAAAATATGATCACCTGGCCATTTCTAACTAGGTGGATCGAAATACACCATGTAGGATTAATTTTACCATAGTAAAATCACTTTCACCATGGAAATAATTTAGTAAAAAAAAATTGTTAAATTATTTCTAATTAAAATTTAAAAAACCCCATGAGTATAATTGAATAAATCATTATTTATTTAATTTTCTCTAGGAATAATTATTAAATAATTATTTGAAAATTATTCCTTATCACATTTGACTAAATCACCTAGAAATAATTAAATAAATCAATATTTATTTATCATTCCTTTATTCTATTTTTGGAATAATTGTTAAATCACTATTTATTAATTATTTCAATTTCAAACCTTTATTAATCCTTGCGAAATAATTAATAAATGATTTTATTTGTTAATTATTTCTAAATAAAGATATTTGGCCGCTTTCAATATCTTTTCCCTCTCAAAAAATTGTAATAAATCATTTCTAATGGGTAGATCTTGATCTGGTCAATAATATTTTTTTGTTTTCAATTTTCGAGATCAACCTAATACTTTGTTATAAATAATAAGGTTTTCCATTCATTTTTCACCATGATCACTATCATTGTCACCAATATCCTCTTCTCACATTCAAACTCCCCCTTCAATTCCATTCTTTGTTTTGTGTTTTTCACATATTGAGAGAGAGAATAAATCATAAGGACATCAAAGGACCCATCCCACGGAGGGGAATTTGGAGACCCTTGTTGTAGATATCTGTCAACAGGTGTTATTAATAAAATATTTTTCATTTTAAAATTCTCTCTATTGGGTTATTACATTGGATATTTCTTGCTATTCTCTGTTTTGGATCGCATGCAATATTTTTACTGTAGGGTTTTCTCATTTTATTATTGCAGATCTGAAGCGTAAATAACCACATATTATTGTTAGGGTCACTTTTCATGAGTGACTTAAGTGAATCATTTTTGGTACATCTTCGCGAAATATTTACACTAACAAATGGTCACTCCGCTAGTGTAGTAATTGAGATCCTTGGTGACTGTCATTTTATCGGTTTTCAACATTAACTTTAGCTATTCTTAGCCTATCAAATTCTATTTTTAGCTCTCCTTTATTTTTCTGTCAATTTTTTTGGATTATGTTGGTTTTTCTGTTCATTTCGCAAGTCACAACCTATACTAGCCAAGCAGGGGATGATGCAATCTGGGAGAATTTTTTTGACTGAGAGTGTAATATCCCAAAATGGAGAATGCAGTAATACTAAAACACAATAGATGAACAACAACAAAGTAAACAATTAATATAAATAAAACATCATAATTTACAAATAATATGAGCCATTTTATTATATGGAGGTGGAATAAACAATGAAGTAGTGCTCAAAATATGAAGCACTCAAGCCAAAAAGATAGGCTAGAATGACACTAAAATCCCCTCAACGGAGGCACTGCGTAACTGGAGAGTTGTTGGAGAAAATATTGCGTTGTCCCTTCAGCAGATGATGTACATATAACTACTGGCTAAAAAGGGAAATGCATATCTACAAAAATTTGGAGCTCTGATGATGCCAAGATTCTAGGTCTAGGCACTATGATGGAAACCCAAGGTAACCCAGAAAGGATTTTCTAGATCTATGAGTCTAGGAAAATCAGCCTCTTAGGGCTTCACATATACACTGCTAGGTATGTAGATCAGAAGCTAGATCTGAAGCTAGATATAAAAAATAGATGTCTGCAATATTTTACAAAATCAGATCTATACTTGAAGGGTTGATCCCTTCACTAGATCCTCAAGCTAGAAGCTCAAGATCTAGCTCCTCCATGCTCCTCTTCAAGATGCAGAAACTAAATATGAAGCTGCTGGAAAAATTGTGTTGTAAGGGAGGGAGATGCTCAAGTCTGATGTTAAATGCAACAAATAATATCAATGATGATGCAAACAGTGATCCCAAAGTGAGGGGATGATCCCTCATAGGATTCCTAGATGAAATGTGTTGGCTTGAGGGGTCCTGACCCAGGTTCGATGTGCAAGGTTTGCCAATAAACCCCTATACTATTGGCCCTTTCGGCAGTGACCTGCTTTCGCAGGTCAAAGTCTCACCCGAAGTAGTATGGGTGGGTGTTGGAACCATGTTTCCGCACCCTAAGAAAGGATGGATAAGGCAAGCAGAGCTGCGTTCTGCTTCTGTAATTCCCAGATTACCTTGTTCTGCACATGGTTAATTATGAATCTATTTGCATCCACATGCACTAGATCTATAGTTATATGCTTTTTATAACATCAACACAGTATTACATAAACAGAGCGGAATAGATCTAGATCCAATCATTCAGTACACAGATCTTCGCAGTGAAAATACAGAAAATACACAACATAGAAATGATCATCAATTCATACAACAGTACTCACAGATTCAGATCTCTAATAATCCTTTGCATTCATTCATTCATCAATCTTTCCTTACAATTCCCTTCCCAACCTACGCACACAGCAGCAGGGTCCACACACAGCTGGACTAGGATCTCCGCGCACACAGCCAACAGGAGTCTGTTCCCCAAAACCCAAACAGATATCTTAAACAACAGATCGCATCAATAGGTCATCATTTCTTATCCTCTACAATACAAAATACATCTCTATTTATAACAATCTAGCCTCGACTTTCCTATGGTCCACAACCCATGGTTTTCGGACCCCTAATTTACCCCTTTTACCCATTACAAAGCGTTCGGGGCTTTGACCCACCCCAAAACCCTTGCGCTAGACTAAATATAATAAAAAATAATCAAAATGGACCAGTTTCGCAGCTTGTTAGGAGACCCCGTTCCAACAGTCCCCCTATTGGGGTTCCTATGTTTTGGCAAGTTTGGAAATACCAAAAGATAAGACAACATCAAAACCACTTTGGGACCTCAGGATCTAGCCCTCCTGGGTCCAGAGAGGGATCTCTCTATAAAGGAAAAGGTATATGTCTTTGAAGCTTGATTTGAAGGTATTAAGCTAGTTATGAGGCACAAGGTTTTTTTTTGTTTTGTTTGTTTGTTTGGTTTGTTTGGTTGTTGGGAAACATGAAGGAAGGGTTCAATATAAGACAAAGGGTGAGAAAGGAGGATTTAAGGCAAAGGAGAGATACTTCAGAGAACACTCGAGACCATTGGGCAATGGAGTCATAAAGGGTTTACTTGCTATTCAGTATCCAAGGCTTTCAATTGGGCTAGTCATCTAAAACAGAGGATCTTTAAAGATAATAGTGTGGTATGAAATGATAAGGGATGAAGGGGAATGAAAGGGAACCTCCAAGGTGACCACTTAGGAATCAGATCTAGGGACAGGGCATGCCATTAAACACCTATGATCCACCCCCTAAAAGGTTAACTCTTCAGACAACAAGAAACATTTAAGATTTAAACACAAAGGAGAAGGCTTGAGATCAGAGAAAGGCTTTGAACTTTCAATGCTTCGACATCCAACTTAAGTGAAATTAGAAAGGCTCAATTGATTGAAAAGGATCCTAGTAAGACAAAAACAATATTCTAAACTCCCAATATCCCAATTCTTTCAATTAAAACCCAACAAGAACATCTAAGAACATATTGATAAATTCATACATCAGTTAGCAGTGAATAACAACTACTACACTGGTTAAATTATCTTGAATTAGCTCTCAGATAACATGATTAGTATAAAACATCAAAGATAAGAAGAGCAGGAGCATTAGGGTACCATGCAAGGGTATATCCTAAGCCAGATTTCTGATTCTTACTAGAGAAATGAAATGAAATGAATTACAGAAGGAAAACAGAGACAAAGGTAGAACACATCACCGCTGCTTTAAATCAGGATCCAAAGAAATGTGTTTGTCATATTAAAGAGAAACACCAGTCATGTACAACATTTTCCAACAACTTGATATTCATTCTAAAATCATCCCCTCAGCCTATCTTACAACTTTACACACAGAACTATATCTCAAGAGAAACAGCTTACAATTCACAGATATCCGATCAAAAACCAAAAACCCTACAATGTGTTTTTCTTGAGTTCTTATAGCTGAAAGAGAGGTAGAGGAGGTAGATGAAACATTAAATGAAACATTAAAATAGAGGAAGAAGGAAAGGCTCGAGGCCCATTCTGTCTTAATATCTATGCATTAATCTTTAGTACTCTTTGGGTGAAAGAGTGGTCTTCGACAGGCTGATATTAAATTTGGGTATGTTCTTTGATGTACTTTAGGCTGTAGTACTCTGTAGTACTCTGGTATAAGAAAAGGCAGATAAATGACTTCATGTCTTCCATACTGCATAAAAAATGCTCTGGTAGCATTAGGACTTTCTGTCAGGGTGGAAATCTTCTCAGGAACACGATATAGAATAGAAAACAGTATGGGTACTTTGTCCTTTCTCGGGGGGGAACCTTCTGCTGATGTGATACACTGATAATATTGTTTTCTGTGCCTTTAGGCCTCATTAGGCCTTCTGTGTTGTTCATAAGGTCTTCAATCTGGTACATTCACCTTTAAACGTTGAATTAAGGCTTAAAATCTTCAAAAACATGCTTAAGACCTCTTAATTTTTCACTGATACTCTTTGCCGCTTCATGACTGTCTCTGTCTGTGAATTTGGAATTTTAATGGTGCTGGATGGTTCTACAGAGTTAAACACTGGTCTTTTGATGGAAATATTTCATTTAGAAACCATCCCAAGTATTTCTCTGCAATATTTGGTTCTTGAAAATAGCCTTCTTTGTGCTCTGTGTCACTATGACAGTGACTGTGAGCAATGGCGATTTCCACCGCCTGTAACCCTGCAAAAACACACAAATATGTTAAGAAATTCATGCGGGGTGGAGGTGAAATTCCATGGAGGACTGTGGGAATGGTAGCGCAGTGGAGATGAATGCGGTGGATGCAAGGGAAAATGGCTGAAAAATGCAGTGTAATGGTGAAAATCTGATCTAGTGGAGGTTTGGTGGAGGAATGGATGTGGACGATTTGATCAGATCTGACGGTGATGATCGACGGTGGTGATTGAATGAAGGAATGAGTTATGAAGGTCAGGTGGAGGAATATGACTTTTAATGTAAAACATTAAAGTTCTAATGTTCGGGCGGAAGAAATTATTTTCAACGTAAAATCTTTAGTTTTGACCTTTAGACGAAATACAAAATAAATGCATGAAAAACATATGAAATGGGTTTGAATGGTGGGACCTGGCATGGGCGGAGGGCGATAAAATATAGACCGTTAGATCTCAGGAGGAGATCAACAGTCGAGATGCCACGATGAAGTTCTTTGATCGCCTGATGGAACAATATGAATGTAATGCGAGATGTGATGAGCGTTGTTGATCTGCATAGATCAACGGTCGGGATTGCGTGGAAGAAAATCCAGGAGCGGAAGTGGGGAAGTGGTTTTCCAAGGGAAAATAAATGTTTTCGCGTGATGAAAAGGGAGGAAGGTGGTTTTAACCTTTCGAATGCGATATAGGTTCCTAGCTGACACGTGGCCTTTTAAAACTACCCATATTGCGTAAATTCTAACTGTTAAAGCCCAGACACAAAAAATGCGCGATATGGTTCTTAGCCGTTGGATCTGGGACCATGAGATTTGATGGTAGATGGGGCATGATACGAGGATATGCACGATCGGTAAGGTGGGGGCCGATCAAAGGTGGTTTCAATACAGGTCGTTCGTTCTGCGAATGAACGGCTGAGATATGGAGAGGGAGAGCAATAGTGGAGGGGATAGTTAATGAGCGGGGAGAATCCTGGCCGTTGGATCCTTGGGATCGACGATGAAGATTTAACAATGAGGCGGAGGTAAATGGGCCATATGAATGTGCGGGAGGAATATGAGCCGTAAGATCAAACAAGATGGACGGTTGCGATCTAATGGGAACCAAAGGAGGCAGGGGCCAAATCTCCGATGGGCTCATGAAGCGATTGCATTTGGATCGTCGGATCTACGAGAGATCGATGGTTGTGATTGGATCAGGGGTGACCAATCGAGGAACACAGGCGGAGCGAGAGAAAATCCTAGCCGTTGGTTCTTGTGGATTCAACAGCCAGGATCCAATCGGGGATCGGCCAATCGGGGTAACGAAGGGTGGCATAATAAAAACTTCTGATTGGCGATGAGCGCGGTGATGCGATGGCCATTGGATCAAAGGGGAATCACTGGCGGAGATCATCATCAGAGGATTGCAAAGGATGCTATGGGATGCGCGATGGGCTTTGCACAGGCCGTTAGATCTTTACAGATCAACGGTGGATATTACTCCTGAGACTCATAGAAAAAAATCTTCCTCGCATCAGAGATTTTCATTTTAACACAGAAATGCGCTCCCGACCATCCTTCCAATTGCGATAAGCGCCTTTTCCCTTAGCACTTGGTCTTAGCGCTTAGTTGCATGGAGGGGAAGTGGTTAGGGGTTGGCCAAAAGGGGCTAAGCCTGTTATATGTAAAATGGATGTTTTTAAAGCCAAAAATAGGATTTTTGAGGCTTAAAAGGGGTTTTCGGTAGAGGGAAAAAAGGATTTTAAAGCCAAACAAAGGGTGTTTGTAAGGTTTAAAGGCAGGGAAAATTTTAAGAAACCCCCTAAATTTTTATATATAATAAATGGGCGAATCCCCATGATACATAGGAAAAATGGAAGGCGATTTTATTAATAATATAATATGTATATATAATTTTTTGGCGAATTTCTCATGAGATTATATTATCTTGTAAAATCATGGCGAATCACTAGTAAAAATGGAGAATCACTACTAGAAAATGGTGAATCGTTGTCTAGTGGAGTTTGGGGTGTTGGTTCCAATTAAGATATGGTAGTTGAACCAAGAGTAGAAGGAAGAGAACCACCGAGACCAAGCATGGCACATGGTGACTCGTGAGCAAAGTAGTTCTCGTGGAGTTTGGAAAACACGTTCTTCTAGTTCTGCTAAGCATATTGTTGTTGCTCATGCTACTACTAGCACTGATATTGAGGTTGGAGAGGAGTTTGAGGAGAAATGAACAACAACGGGAAGAAAAGAAAACATGCTATTAACAAAGTGTTGATAAACATTGGATCCGATCTAGGTGCCATGGTACAATAACAATATCGCAAAATACTTTAGATGTTCAACTATGGAAACATAATTTACATTAAAACACCATCACGACTCTTACACAACCATATTTGTGGAAATGATTTGATGTTGGGAATCTCTTAAAGGAAGACCTAGCATGGTAACTATAATAAGGTGAGCTGCTTCTCACTTCTTCAAAATATTATTCCTTCTCGTGCCTTCAAAATATGGATATTGAAAGGAATATGTGCCAGTTGCAGCCACCTTGCTGAATCTGTTAAAATTATAACCATCAACATGAAGAGAACCATTATAAAAACTCCATTCAGAATTCCCCATGTCATGCCCATGCCATGCCATGCCATGAATCTGTTTGTAGCAGAATCCCACAAGTAGTAGTAGTGGCACCCTATATTTACCTGCTAGCTCCATTGATTGGAGAGGAGGTCCACTCTAGAACTTGACAATGCTCTCCTAGTATTGTTGTACAAATGATGTCTTGTTTTATATTTGTACAAGGAGAGATACATTTTCAGTATATGCATCTTTACAAATCTGGTAGTTATAACTTATAAGTCTAAATAAAATATAACCCAAAGAACCATCTTGTTCTATAGGCATGACAAATCTGGCCAGATATCAATTACTGGCAAGTTGTTCGTGGATGTGATGAAGTCAATTATGACTGAAACAGTTTTCACCCTTGTTAATGTGTGCAACTAAAGACCTTGCTCACTAAATTTTCAACAATCAGTTATTCATCTAAGTATTTGCAGAGTTTTCATGGAAATTTAACATGGTATCAAAGTAGAGATCAATATAAAGACCAACACCAAGTTGATCAATTAGGCTAGAGCATAGATCAATCAAGAAGGCTAGCGCTAGAGTTTCAGTCACATTTTTTCATGTATTTCTCATTTTTCGTGTAGCAGGGTCCATCGAAAGTATGGAACATGAGTACTCCTTGGATGAGGAATTAAATTTTGCATCCAAAGAATACTCGTGCTCGAAAGTTGAGTAAAAAATTAGGGAGATAAGTTGAAAATGTAGTTTTATTATTTTATTACTTTTTAATCTTTTTATTTTTTTAGCCCCCATGGTTGACATCATCATCTTGAATCCTATTGGTTATTATAAAGTTTATTTTGGTTGTAAATTTTTCTTAGGAGGCCCATTTTAGACCTCAAAAGTTCTCTAATGATTAGCTTAGATTTGTGTGAGAAGCATAATTCTTTCTCAAGAGAGACATATTGCTTTGTAATAGATTCAATTTCTCCAAGGACAATCGATAAAATAGCCACATCAAGCAAGCAGGTTTTCCCTGTTGGGTTTCCAGTGAAAAGTGTGTCAGTTGTGTGATGTGTTTTTATCTCTGTGTCTTTTATTCCACTGCTTATAAGTTGCTAAAAGGCATTGTATCTTGGTGAAAGTTAACTAGTTTCAATTATCAGAGATTCATCTATGTAGTTGTAAAGTTTTCATGGAAATTTAACAAGGTAACATTGAATGTTGTTCCTACCTTGAATGTTGTTGCTAAAAGGCAAGCTACCTCGCAAGAAGAAACCCAAAACCAAAAATTCAATAACCTAGCCTAGTATTTATTTGAGTAAAAAAATTAGCTTAGAACCTTCTAATATATTGAGCATTGAGCAGCAGCCATAGTTTAGAACCTTTTAATTTGGCTAGAAGTTCTTTGGGAAATTTGATGCGATTCAAACAATTCTAAAAAAAATTCGGAGACCTTGGCCAAAAAAAATTGAGACTTCAAATAAAGAATGTAAAATGAAATGTATTAAGAGTTAAAATAGAGAGGAGGAAGCTACAAAAGGAGCCCAAGTTAGATCTCTATTCACTTTGAGTTTTGGATAAGGTCGATTGTCCTTGAAAAATCCTCTACAGTGAAAGGCACTGGAAAACATTTCAACAATGGAAAAATTTAAAAATAATAGATACACAGGGCACGGGATAGGGCTGAAGTGTATTTATTGATTATCTTTTACTTATACAGAAATCACCATAATACACGCATGCAACGAAAACAAATTCAATTTTCTCATGGGCAATAGTCCAATTAGTAGTGGCACCTATCGATGACAAAAAATATGCCTTTACTGTGCACCCAGAAGAAATTAAATGATATGGTTATTGACTTTCCAGTAACGACTCTAGGAACATGTTTAGCCATATTTTCTTACCATTAAGACAAGAAAGATAATTCGAGTGCATTGAAGATAGCTTCTTCCTTGATGGGGTATGCAGACTATTCAAGGTCTTCACCAACCTTTTATGAATTGTTGCGAAGTGGACTAATGTGTATGCCTTGGGCAAGATGATGTCACATTTTGTGAGGGCGATTGTTGCAATTGTTTCTCAAGTAATTAACTTGTAGGTGGGTTCTGATTGCAGGTAATTAAATTGTAGGTGGGTTCTGATTGCAAGAATTTAAAATGGACCTTTGACTGCTAGATAGAGAAGTAGTGCTAGCAAGTAGCCTTTAGACCTTTTGTCTCTTATATTCAAGGGATCGTTTTGATTATATATGTATTTGATAAGTTTGCCACTATTTTTCAATCTTGTTTTAAATTGAACAATGTCTATATCTATAATAATAGTAGAGCCATATAAAACAGGCAATGAAAGAGAACAAATAAATTTTGCAAAAGAAACCAAACAAGTGGAGCGAACTAGAACAGCTTCCAAGAAAAGCCATTATAAGATGGAAATGTAAATGAGCGGAGGCAGAGAAGCATTTATTGAAGGGCAGAGTCTAATAAAAGAAAAAGCACTTAACACAAAGCCAGACAATAACACATGCACAGAATGCAAGAGCACTAAGCACAAAAACACCGAAATCCATAAATGTGCAAAACAACTTCTCTCCATAACTGCAAAAAAACAGATGAATGTTTTGTTAGTTAGAAAAGTAGCGGTAACAAGTAGAGCAATTTTGATTTCAAATTGAAGAATATACATATGTATAGTAATATTAGAGCCATATAAAACAAGCAAGGAGAGAGTAAATACATCCTGCAAGAGAAAGCAAACAAATGGATTGAACTAGAATTCCAAAGAAAAAGTGTTCTAAACTAGAACAGCTTCAAAGAGAAGCACATTATAAGTTGGAAATGTGAACGAGAAGAGGCAGAGAAGCAAAAGCAATGAACACAAAGCTAGACAATAACACAAAAGCACAAAACGCAAGAATGCTAAATAAATAAGCACCGAAATCCATAAATGAATAAAACAACTCTCCTAAACTGCAAAAAAAACATATCATCCATATAATAATCATTCAATAGCAAATATTAAAATCAAAGTTGCATAAAATACTTCAACATTCCAACAACTAGAATGTGTAAGAAGGGATATGCATGTTCAATGTTGAAAGATGCGGTATGAAAACAGTAATAAAGTTAAGCAGCTTAGTCTGCATGACTCGTCCATTTACAGTACAATGTACATATGCAACTGACTATTCACATAATTCTTGATAAAGTTTCATTAAAAGCTCCAAAATATCTTCATAGTGGTCCATGCTTACAATTTCAAATGCTTTCCAAATCATATTGGCAGATACATACTAGATTCGTCACTACCATTAGAAATGGATTATTCAGTCTTATTGATATACATAGATATGCCTATTATCAACACATACCCCCTACATGGAAACACATCATAACTCTCTATCGATAAGAATTTTCAACCACCTACATAGAAACACATCATCACTTTCTATTGATAAGAGTTTTCAACCAGAGATAAACTCTTAATTAGAAAAGAAGTTCCACTGAAGCAGGTCAATCCAGGTCTAGTAGGATTTTACGGACTTTCCAGCACATCTTTTAGTCACAAACAACTGTTAACCTGCTCCCAACAAATATGCTGCCACCAAACACAATTTATCACTACAATTAGAAACTAATTTTTTAGTCTTACTAATATACAAATATATGCCCTTTCATAAATCCATGCTCTTTCATAAATCCATTGTCATTCTCTGAAGATAAATTCTTTCAACCAGAGATAAAATCTTAATTAGAGAAGCAGTTACACTGAATAGCTCAATCCAGGTCTAGTATAACTTTATGCCCAAATATTACTCACAATCAATTGTCAACCTGCCTGTTCCCAACAACTATGATGCCACCAAACACAATTTATAGATCTCCATCCCAAATAAAAAAAGTAACTACTCCCATCCAAAAAAACCTTCATTATGTTTCAAAATAGATTCCAACATTTATGCACCAGTTACCATTTTCACCAAACAAAATTTATAGATTTCCATTACATGCCAAATAAAACACCCAGCTGTTCCCATCCAAGAAACCTTCGACAAGTTTCAGAGTAGACTTCAAAATCCATCCACTGGTTACCATTTTCTCCACCATAAGTGTAACAACTATAAATGGAAGCCTTTCAAGCTGATCCAGCACCTTCAAATATCTTCTAGGACCTTACTTGAAATCACTAATAGGAATATAAAAAGCTGAAATCTCTTATAGCCCGGGGGATCAATAACTGCCAAAAAGAATAGTAGCCTGTTCCAGACATGAGCATCATACCGACTTAACCTGCATAAGGAATATCTGTAGCTGTCCCTCATACAGGTAAGCATCTTCCAAAAATATCTCCTAACACTATATTTGAGTTATGCAATTTAAATCATCCCCTCAATGCCATTAGATTAATCAGCCATAGCCTAGTATTTATTTGAGTACAAAATGCAGCTTATAACCTTCTAATACATCGAACATTGAGCAGTAGCCATAGTTTAGACCCTTTTAATATGGCCAGAAGTTCCTTGGGCAATTTGATGCAATTCAAAAAATTCTAAAAAAAATTGAGACTTCAAATAAAGAATGTAAAATGAAATGTATTAAGAGTTAAAACAGAGAGGAGGAAGCTACAAAAGGAGCCCGATTTAGATCTCTATTCACTTTGAGTTCTGGATAAGGTCGGTTTTCCTTGCAAAAGCCTCTACAGTGAAAGGCATTGGCAAACATTTCAACAATGGAAAAATTTGAAAATAATAGATACATAGGGCACGGGATAGGGGTGAAGTGTATTTATTGATTCCATTTAACTTATACAGAAATCACCATAATACACACATGCAACGGAAACAAATTCAATGGGCAATAGTCCAATTAGTAGTGGCACCTACCGATGGCAAAAAAGATGCCTTTACTGTGCACAAAGAAGAAATTAAATGATATGGTTATTGACTTTCCAGTAACGACTCTAGCAACATGTTTAGCCATATTTTCTTACCATTAAGACAAGAAAGATAATTCGAGTGCATTGAAGATAGCTTCTTCCTTGATGGGGTATGCAGAATATTCAAGGTCTTCACCAGCCTTTTATGAATTGCTGCAAAGTGGACTAATGTGTATGCCTTGGGCAAGATGATGTCATATTTCGTGAGGGCGATTGTTGCAATTGTTTCTCAAGTAATTAACTTGTAGGTGGGTTCTGATTGTAGGTAATTAACCTGCAGGTGGGTTCTGATTGCAAGAATTTAAAATGGACCTTTGACTGCTAGATAGAGAAGTAATGCTAGCAAGTAGCCTTTAGACCTTTTGTCTCTTATATTCAAAGGATCATTTTGGTTATATATGTATTTGATAAGTTTGCCACTATTTTGCAATCTTGTTTTAAATTGAACAATATTTATATCTATAATAATAGTAGAGCGATATAAAACAGGAAATGAAAGAGAACAAATACATTTTGCAAAAGAAACCAAACAAGTGGAGTGAACTAGAATAGCTTCCAAGAGAAGCCATTATAAGATGGAAATGTGAATGAGCGGAGGCAGAGAAGCATTTATTGAAGGGCAGAGTCTACTAAAAGCAAAAGCACTTAACACAAAGCCAGACAATAACACATGCATAGAATGCAAGAGCGCTAAGCACAAAAACACCGAAATCCATAAATGTGCAAAACAACTTCTCTCCATAACTGCAAAAAAACAAATGAATGTTTTGTTAGTTAGAAAAGTAGCAGTAACAAGTAGAGAAATTTTGATTTCAAATTGAATAATATACATATGTATAGTAATAGTAGAGCCATATAAAACAAGCTAGGAGAAAGTAAATACATCCCGCAAGAGAAAGCAAACAAATGGAGTGAACTAGAATTCCAAGGAAAAAGTGTTCTAAACTAGAACAACTTCAAAGAGAAGCGCATTATAAGGTGGAAATGTGAATGAGAAGAGGCAGAAGCAAAAGAACTGAACATAAAGCCAGAAAATAACACAAAAGCACAGAACCCAAGACTGCTAAATAAATAACGACCGAAATCCATAAATGAATAAAAAAACTCTCCTGAACTGTAAAAAAAACATATCATCCATAGAATAATCATTCAACAGCAGATATTAAAATCAAAGCTGCATAAAACACTTCAACATTCCAACAACTAGAATGTGTAAGAAGGGATATGCATGTTCAATGTTGAAAGATGCAGTATGAAAATAGTAATAAAGTTAAGCAACTTAGTTTGCAAGACTCGTCCATTTACAGTACACTATACATATGCAACTGACTATTCACATAATGCTTGATAAAGTTTCATTAAAAGCTCCAAAATATCCTCACAGTGGTCCATGGTTACAATTTCAAATTCTTTCCAAATCATATTGGCAGATACATACTAGGTTCGTCACTACCATTAGAAATGGATTATTCAGTCTTACTGATATACATAGATATGCCTCTCATCAACACATACCCCCTACATGGAAACACATCATAACTCTCTATTGATAAGTGTTTTCAACCACCTACATAGAAACACATCATCACTCTCTATTGATAAGAGTTTTCAACTAGAGATAAACTCTTAATTAGAAAAGAAGTTCCACTAAAGCAGGTCAATCCAGGTCTAGTAGGATTTTACGAACTTTCTAGCACATCTTTTAGTCACAAACAATTGTTAACTTGCTCCCAACAACTATGCTGCCACCAAACACAATTTATCACTACAATTAGAAACTGATTTTTTAGTCTTACTGATATACAAATATATGCCCTTTCATAAATCCATTGTCATTCTATGGAGATAAACGCTTTCAACCAGACATAAAATCTTAATTAGAGAAGCAGTTACACTGAATAGCTCAATCCAGGTCTAGTATAACTTTTGTAAATTTTCTGCCCGAATTTTACTCACAATCAATTACCAACCTGCCTGTTCCCAACAACTATGCTTCCACCAAACACAATTTATAGATCTCCATCCCAAATAAAAAAAGCAACTTCTCCCATCCAAAAAAACCTTCAATATGTTTCAAAATAGATTCCAACATTTATGCACCAGTTACCATTTTCACCAAACAAAATTTATAGATTTCCATTACATGCCAAATAAAAAAACCACCTGTTCCCATCCAAGAAACCTTCGACAAGTTTTAGAGTAGACTTCAAAATCCATCCACTGGTTACCGTTTTCTCCACCATAAGTGTAAGAACTATAAATGGAAGCCTTTCAAGCTGATCCAACACCTTAAAATATCTGCTAGGACCTTACTTGACATCACTACTAGGAATATAAAATGCTGAAATCTCTTATAGCCTAGGGGATCAATAACTTCCAAACAGAATAGTAGCCTGTTCCAGACATGAGCATCATACCGACTTAACCTGCATAAGGAAGCTTTGTAGCTATCCCTCATACAGGTAAGCATCTTCCAAAAATATCTTCTGACACTATATTTGAGGTATGCCATTTAAATCATCCCCTCAATTCCATTAGAGTAATCAGCCATAGCTTAGTATTTATTTGAGTATAAAAAGCAGCTTATAACCTTCTAATACATCGAACATTGAGCAGCAACCATAATTTATAACCTTTTAATATGGCCAGAAGTTCCTTGGGAAATTTGATGTGATTCAAACAATTCTAAAAAAAATTCGGAGAGCTTGGCCAAACAAAATTGAGACTTCAAATAAAGAATGTAAAATGAAATGTATTAAGAGTTAAAACAGAGAGGAGGAAGCTAAAAAATGAGCCCGAGTTAGATCTCTATTCACTTTGAGTTTTGGATAAGGTCGGTTGTCCTTGCAAAAGCCTCTAGAGTGAAAGGCACTGGCAAACATTTCAACAATGGAAAAATTTGAAAATAATAGATACATAGGGCACGGGATAGGGGTGAAATGTATTTATCGATTATCTTTTACTTATACAACAATCACCATAATACATGCATGCAACGAAAAAAAATTCAATTTTCTCACGGGCAATAGTCCAAGTAGTAGTGGCACCTATCGATGACAAAAAATATGCCTTTGCCTTTACTGTGCACCCAGAAGAAATTAAATGATATGGCTATTGACTTTCCAGTAATGACTCTAGGAACGTGTTTAGCCATATTTTCTTGCCATTAAGACAAGAAAGATAATTCGAGTGCATTGAAGATAGCTTCTTCCTTGATGGGGTATGCAGGCTATTCAAGGTCTTCACCAACCCTTTATGAATTGCTGCAAAGTGGACTAATGTGTATGAATTGGGCAAGATGATGTCACATTTCGTGAGGTCGATTGTTGCAATTGTTTCTCAAGTAATTAACTTGTAGGTGGGTTTTGATTTCAGGTAAATAACCTGTAGGTGGGTTCTGATTGCAAGAATTTAAAATGGACCTTTGACTGCTACATAGAGAAGTAGTGCTAGCAAGTATCCTTTAGACCTTTTGTCTCTTATATTCAAGGGATCGTTTTGGTTATATATGTATTTGATAAGTTTGCCACTATTTTTCAATCTTGTTTTAAATTGAACAATATTTATATCTATAATAATAGTAAAGCCATATAAAACAGGCAATGAAAAATGAACAAATACATTTTGCAAAAGAAACCAAACAAGTGGAGTGAACTAGAACAGCTTCCAAGAGAAGCCATTATAAGATGGAAATGTGAATGAGCGGAGGCAGAGAAGCGTTTATTGAAGGGTAGAGTCTACTAAAAGAAAAAGAACTTAACACAAACCCAGACAATAACACATGCATAGAATGAAAGAGCGCTAAGCACAAAAAAACCGAAATCCATAAATGTGCAAAACAACTTCTCTCCATAACTACAAAAAACAAATGAATGTTTTGTTAGTTAGAAAAGTAGCGGTAAAAAGTAGAGAAATTTTTATTTCAAATTAAAGAATATACATATGTATAGTAATAGTAGAGCCATATAAAACAAGCAAGGAGAAAGTAAATACACTCTGCAAGAGAAAGCAAACAAATGGAGTGAACTAGAATTCCAAGGAAAAAGTGTTCTAAACTAGAACAGCTTCAAATGGAAGCGCATTATAAGGTGGAAATGTGAACGACCAGAGGCAGAGAAGCAAAAGCATTGAACACAAAGCCAGACAATAAGACAAAAGCACAGAACACAAGAATGCTAAATAAATAAGCACTGAAATCCATAAATGAATAAAAAAACTCTCCTGAACTGCAAAAAAAACATATCATCCATAGAATAATCATTCGATAACAGATATTAAAATCAAAGCTTCATAAAATACTTCAACATTCAAACAACTATAATGTGTAAGAAGGGATATGCATGTTCAATGTTGAAAGATGCAGTATGAAAATAGTAATAAAGTTAAGCAGCTTAGTCTGCAAGACTCGTCCATTTACAGTACACTATACATATGCAACTGACTATTCACATAATGCTTGACAAAGTTTCCTTAACAGCTCCAAAATATCTTCATAGTGGTCCATGCTTACAATTTCATATGCTTTCCAAATCATATTGGCAAATACATACTAGATTCGTCACTACCATTAGAAATGGATTAGTCAGTCTTACTCATATACATAGATATGCCTCTCATCAACACATACCCCCTACATGGAAACGCATCATAACTCTCTATCGATAAGTGTTTTCAACCACCTACAAAGAAACACATCATCACTCTCCATTAATAAGAGTTTTCAACCAAAGATAAACTCTTAATTAGAAAAGAAGTTCCACTGAAGCAGGTCAATCCAGGTCTAGTAGGATTTTATGGACTTTCCAGCACATCTTTTAATCACAAACAACTGTTAACCTGCTCCCAACAACTATGCTGCCACCAAACACAATTTATCATTACAATTAGAAACTGATTTTTTAGTCTTACTGATATACAAATATATTCCCTTTCATAAATCCATGCTCTTTCATAAATCCATTTTCATTCTCTGGAGATAAATGCTTTCAACCAGAGATAAAATCTTAATTAGAGAAGCAGTTACACTGAATAGCTCAATCCAGGTCTAGTATAACTTTTGTAAATTTTCTGCCCTACTTTTACTCACAATCAATTGCCAACCTCCCTATTCCCAACAACTATGCTGCCACCAAACACAATTTATAGATCTCCATCCCAAATAAAAAAAGCAACTGCTCCCATCCAAAAAAACCTTCAATATGTTTCAAAATAGATTCCAACATTTATGCACCAGTTACCATTTTCACCAAACAAAATTTATAGATTTCCATTACATGCCAAATAAAACACCCACCTGTTCCCATCCAAGAAACCTTCGACAAGTTTCAGAGTAGACATCAAAATCCATCCACTGGTTACCATTTTCTCCACCATAAGTGTAACAACTATAAATGGAAGCCCTTTAACATGATCCAGCACCTTCAAATATCTGCTAGGACCTTACTTGACATCACTACTAGGAATATAAAAAGCTAAAATATCTTATAGCCCGGGGGATCAATAACTGCCAAACATAATAGTAGCCTGTTCCAAACATGAGTATCATATTGACTTAACCTACATAAGGAAGCTCTGTAGCTGTCCCTCATACAGGTAAGCATCTTCCAAAAATATCTTTTGACACTATATTTGAGTTATGCCATTTAAATCATCCCCTCAATGCCATTAGAGTAATCAACCATAGCCTAGTATTTATTTGAGTACAAAAATAAGCTTAGAACCTTCTAATACATCAAACATTGAGCAACATCCATAGTTTAGAACCTTTTAATACGGCCATAAGTTCCTTGGGCAATTTGATGCGATTCAAAAAATTCTAAAAAAAAATTGGAGACCTTGGCCAAACAAAATTGAGACTTCAAATAAAGAATGTAAAACGAAATCTATTAAGAGTTAAAACAGAGAGGAGGAAGCTACAAAAGGAGCCCAAGTTAGATCTCTATTCACTTTGAGTTTTGGATAAGGTCAGTTGTCATTGCAAAAGCCTCTACAGTGAAAGGCACTGGCAAACATTTCGATAATGGCAAAACTTGAAAATAATAGATACACAGGGCACGGGATAGGGGTGAAATTTATTTATTGAATATCTTTTACTTATACAGCAATCACCATAATACATGCATGCAACGAAAACAAATTCAATTTTCTCATGGGCAATAGTCCAATTAGTAGTGGCACCTACCGATGACAAAAAATATGCCTTTACTGTGCACCCAGAAGAAATTAAATGATATCGTTATCGACTTTCCAGTAACGTCTCTAGGAACGTGTTTAGCCATATTTTCTTACCATTAAGACAAGAAAGATAATTCGAGTGCATTGAAGATAGCTTCTTCCTTTGATGGGGTATGTAGAATATTCAAGGTCTTCACCAACCCTTTATGAATTGCTGCAAAGTAAACTAATGTGTGTGCCTTGGTCAAGATGATGTCACATTTCGTGAGGGAAATTGTTGCAATTGTTTCTCAAGTAATTAACTTGTAGGTGGGTTCTAATTGCAGGTAATTAACCTGTAGGTGGGTTCTGATTGCAAGAATTTAAAATGGACCTTTGACTGCTAGATAGAGAAGTAGTGCTAGCAAGTAGCCTTTAGACCTTTTGTCTCTTATATTCAAGGGATCGTTTTCATTATATATGTATTTGATAAGTTTTCCACTATTTTGAAATCTTGTTCTAAATTTAACAACATTTATATCCATAATAATAGTAGAGCCATATGAAACAGGCAATGAAAGAGAACAAATACATTTTGTAAAAGAAACCAAACAAGTTGAGTGAATTAGAACAGCTTCCAAGAGAAGCCATTATAAGATGGAAATGTGAATGAGTGGAGGCAGAGAAGAATTTATTGAAGGAAAAAGTCTACTAAAATAAAAAGCACTAAACACAAATCCAGACAATAAAACATGCACAAAATGCAAGAGTGCTAAGCACAAAAACACTGAAATCCATAAATGTGCAAAACAACTTCTCTCCATAACTGCAAAAAAACAAATGAATGTTTTGTTAGTTAGAAAAGTAGCAGTAACAAGTAGAGCAATTTTGATTTCAAATTGAAGAATATACATATGTATAGTAATAGTAGAGCCATATAAAAAAAGCAAGGAGAGAGTAAATACATCCTGCAAGAGAAAGCAAACAAATGGAGTGAACTAGAATTCCAAGGAAAAAGTGTTCTAAACTAGAACAGCTTCAAAGAGAAGCACATTATAAGGTGGAAATGTGAACGAGCAGAGGTAGAGAAGCAAAAGCACTGAACACAAAGCCAGACAATAACACAAAAGCACAGAACACAAGAATGCTAAATAAATAAGCACTGAAATCCATAAATGAATAAAACAACTCTCCTGAACTGCAAAAAAAACATATCATCCATAGAATAATCATTCAATAGCAGATTTTAAAATCAAAGCTGCATAAAATACTTCAACATTCCAACAACTAGAATGTGTAAGAAGGTATATGCATGTTCAATGTTGAAAGATGCAATATGAAAACAATAATAAAGTTAAGCAGCTTAGTCTTCAATACTCGTCCATTTACGGTACACTATACATATGCAACTGACTATTCACATAATGCTTGATAAAGTTTCAATAAAAGCTCCAAAATATCTTCATAGTGGTCCATGCTTACAATTTGAAATGCTTTCCAAATCATATTGGCAGATACATACTAGATTCGTCACTACCATTAGAAATGGATTATTCAGTCTTACTGATATACATAGATATGCTTCTCATCAACACATACCCCCTACATGGAAACACATCATAACTCTCTATCTATAAGCGTTTTCAACCACCTACATAGAAACACATCATGACTCTCTATTGATAATAGTTTTCAACCAGAGATAAACTCTTAATTAGAAAAGAAGTTCCACTGAAGCAAGTCAATCCAGGTCTAGTAGGATTTTACGGACTTTCCAGCACATCTTTTAGTCACAAACAGCTGTTAACCTGCTCCCAACAACTATGCTACCACCAAACACAATTTATCACTACAATTAGAAACTGATTTTTTAGTCTTACTGATATACAAATATATGCCCTTTCATAAATCCATGCTCTTTCATAAATTCATTGTCATTCTCTGGAGATAAACGCTTTCAACCAGAGATAAAATCTTAATTAGAGAAGCAGTTACACTGAATAGCTCAATCCAGGTCTAGTATAACTTTTGTAAATTTTCTACCCAAATTTTACTCACAATCAATTTCCAACCTGCATGTTCCCAACAACTATGCTGCCACCAAACACAATTATAGATCTCCATCCCAAATAAAAAAATCAACTGCTCCCATCCATAAAAACCTTCAATATGTTTCAAAATAGATTCCAACATTTATGCACCAGTTACCATTTTCACCAAACAAAAATTATAGATTTCCATTACATGCCAAATATAACACCCACCTGTTCCCATCCAAGAAACCTTCGACAAGTTTCAAAGTAGACTTCAAAATCCATCCACTGGTTACCATTTTCTCCGCCATAAGTGTAACAACTATAAATGGAAGCCTTTCAAGCTAATCCGGCACCTTCAAATATTTGCTTGGACCTTACTTGACATCACTACTAGGAATACAAAAAGCTGAAATCTCTTATAGCCCGGGGGATCAATAACTACCAAACAGAATAGTAGCCTGTTCCAGACATGAGCATCATACCGACTTAACCTGCATAAGGAAGCTCTGTAGATGTCCCTCATACAGGTAAGCATCTTCCAAAAATATCTTCTGACACTATATTTGAGGTATGCCATTTAAATCATCCCCTCAATGCCATTAGAGTAATCAGCCATTGTAAGTAGAGAATAACTACTCTTACCCGTCCTCCTACCTAGCCTTGGCTATATACAAAAAGTATAAGTACTATATATAATAGTTACTGAACTGCTAAAATCTGATCAAGGTAGATCCCATTGGAAAAAATGAGGAGATCGTAACCATGTCATGTCCCTACGATTAACCATTATGCTGAATACGTAAAAGAAGATCAATAATATTAACATCTGCCTAAACTACCCTAAAGGTAAAAACACACAGATTCTTACTCTAGACCCAACAGACGCCTGAGATCTCTTGTTTCCGATGTATCAACTCTAACTTGTGCAGTTGTCGAATTCCCATTTTGTCGAACAAAGAACTTTGGAAGGGGTAGGGAACTTGGAGGCAGAGAATTCCAAAATGCAGGAACAGACCAATTCTCTTTAAGTAAAGGAGATATTTTAACGTCCTGATCTATACCAACTGATCCAAATGCTGGTGGCCACTGGCAACATTGACATAATATCTTCCACAGTCTCTGGCACACTGATTCCTGAGGAAAAGGACCTTAATATCCCCAATATTTCCTTTTGAAGAACACTCGGATCAGGCCCTAGGTGTTCTGTTGAGGTTATGAACAAGTCATCATCCGGTTTCTGTGGTTTTTTAGCGTTGCCCACATTCCTTTTCATCATTTTCATGGCATTGGCATCATTAGAATCAGCAACCTTTGGCGCAACTTTAGAAGCTCCAATACCATTGAATTTCCGTGGCACTCCTCGCATTGTTGTAGGCAGATTATTCACAGGAACCGCATCTTTTAATAGTCCTCACTGTCTTCCAATAAGAGGGCACCCAATTCAGCTTCTGTTTTCACAGCATTCTGAATTGTCTCGCCCCTTTTCACCAGCTACCGTGGAACTAGTTGCCCTCGTCAATGCGTGCAACTGAGTAGATCCACCACATCTGAGCCCAAGGCGCCTATCCCTTGGTGAATCCAACCACCTAGCCGCTCATGCATCATCATTTATTTTCCATTTTCTGAACAGTGAAAAGATCAAATAAAATCGTAGGTCAAAAACGAATTCGATCTATGGGAAGGCCCTAATGGACCAGAGAGAGTTGGTCAAGTCCCTCGCTCAACCAGCGAGAAGATCAGTGAGCCTGTGCACAAAGCCCCAGCCACCTCTCCTAAATTTCAGCGAACCAGTGAAAAAATGGGGCGAATCACTCTAACCCTTCCCTCCGATCCTGTAAATCCAGGCAAATGCCATGGAAATATGCTCCAACCAAAGAAAATCAGGGCGAAAATCGTTGGGCTCGTACTTCTAGAGGTAGGTCATACTGCTATTTCCTGTCCTAGTCACGGTGGAAAACCTCTCACAGCACTCTGGAGGATAGTCCTTGTAGCTCTGTGATATATAGTTGCGCTAAATCTATTTGGACGCCCCCAGTAGTTGGGTCAGGAGTGTTCACTAGGGCAGTGCGAGGGAGAGAACATACATTGCTTCTGGTGGGTGGTGCTCAGGAGTTGTGGAGAAGTCGCAGCATGTCCCTATATCTCAGCATTCCTTCTGTGCATGGCCCGCAGAAAATCCCTTCTGTCGGAAGTCCGTGCTCAATCCTATGACTGCACTTAGCATATCCATGTCCTCTCAAGACAATGTCTTTTGGGAACGGATCCAATGACAGGTTAGGGTCCATCCTATTAACAAAAAGACGAGCGTCACAGAGAATGTGGATGAACTAAAAAAACCAGTACGCAGATAGCAGGAGCATGTTGTAGGGTGAATAAATATCCTGGCGTGAAGTCTTCCAGCGACTAGCACACCATCCAGAGCTATTTAATAGCGAAGTAGCTCGTTCATGGCACGTGCCCTCAATCATTTGGATCGTTCTTACCATAAACGGTTGCATTGATGATTTGCTGCCTATTTTTTGTACTTGTGAGGTTCTTTCCTTATCAAATAGAGATGTGCTGATGGTCGTCCTTCGTGGCCGAGGTCGTATCCATAGAATTTCAGACCATGGATGATGCCTGTACATCGTTCGTGTATCCTGAATGAGGGTCGACGTAAGGTGTATCTGCAAGTTGGCCATCAGTATTTTCGAGCCCTTTACTTCGGCCGTGGGTGGGACATCCCTGTGCGATAAGGTTGTGTCACGCGTCCTTGTGCCATTTATTATTTGAGACGTTCACATATTCTCCTGGTTATACATGGGTTCAGGCAGGTCCATAATCCGATGCATGCTTAAGTCAGTGGTACCCTGGAAAGTCTGTCCGGGCAAGGTTCAATCGCACCCCTGAGTGTTGCACGTCAGCAAGTATCTGCTAGGTCGATTGACCTCAGAGCCCATCTAGCCACTAGGGTCCCTATGCGCAAGATTACCCTACTCCAATACTTCCCCTGGGTGAAGAATACCGATCCTTGCGTAGGTGCTTCGTGTAGTGCTAGTGGCAGTGCTCCTAGCCTGCGCTCTGTGGGAATATTAGGTTCAACAGGCTGTTGACTATCACCTGCGTCCTCCCAGTAGGGAAGGGTTCTTTCTGTGGTAGAGATGCGATGGAAATTCCTGATGGTCTGAAGGCTTTGAAGCGCCGAGACCTCATGCAACTGACCTTGCTAATTTTCCAACTCCTCATCGGATTCGGAAAAACATTCACTATCCTTTTCCCAGCAGAGCATTCCTTCATCCATGGGGTTCACCCGATCTTCATCCTGCGTAGTTAATTTATAAATGTGATCTAATTCCTCCTTCTCATAGGCTAGCTCTGTATACCACGCACTTTCTGCTGGATCTAGTGGTACTATGACATGCGTACCTTTGTTTTCTAACACCATGTTGTGTTTCTTGAGATTGATGACACCCCACATGTCTATTGCCCAGTCCAGCCCGAGGAGCGCAGGGTAGGGGTCCGCGTCTTCTACTATTTCTATTACTTCAAAATCAGCTAAGACCCTTACCCCTGTGATGTCAACCATAACTTTTGGTAACCTACCCAGAGGGATGATCTTTTGTTGATTTGTCATTCGCAGTTGGATAGTGGACCATTCCAATTTAGGCTCTCCCATTCGTTTCCATGTCTGCTTTGGGAAGACGTTCACATCTGATCCCAGATCTAAGATAACCTGATCCATCTCATAGTCACTGATCTGTGCAGTTAATCGCATCTCTCTTCCAGTGCATTTCTTATAGCTGCATAGTTTATGTAAATCCTTGGTCTCAGGGATAAAATTGGGCTGAGCTGTGCAGGTATTCAGTAATGCTTGGAGATTTCCTATGGCCTGTGGATTCCTTAGCAACTTCAGACATGCCTTTAAAAAGGGCTCAACTCCTTCTATCTGAGGTTGCGCGGGGGTTGCCAGTGGTGCTTGTTCTTTGAAATACACTCCTTCCCGAGAGGCAAGCTCTTCTTCGACTCCCTGGGTGACCAACCCATTACGTATCATGAATTTTACACTTGGATCTGCCTTCCTTAGCTTGGCTTTAACTCTTTGTACATTTTGCGTAGAGGTGGGCTACTTTTTCTGCATCTTGGCTATTAAAATTGGGCAGTCCTCTACCTCATGGTCCAGCTGTCTATAATATTTGCACGATGGCCTGGGGGGATTAGGGCATTCTATGGCAAAGTGCCCTATTTCTCCACAGTTAGAACAGATTAGTTGTCCACGTCCTCGGCCTGCGCTTCCTCCTCAACCTCCTCTGCCTCGGGCCGGCGATCCTCCAAAGTGTGAAACAAGTCTAGGTGACGTAGAGTCCGATTGTACCCTATATAAGTTCCCCCAATCCATCATTAAGTCATACGTACGAAATTTCTGCTCATCATGTCCCACTAAACGAAAAAATCGGCACCATTTTTTATTTAGTTCTGGGACATATGAACCTAGCCAAGGGAAATGGTTCGTATCATGTAGTCCTGCTACCGGACAATCATCACACCATAGCGCAGATCCACTTGAACCTAGTCGCAACAAGACAGGTTCCCTACTTGCCCCTGGGCGTATCAGACTAGGTCCTCCTGCTTGCATGTAATTCGTCAGCAGAGGGCACTGATCCTTCACATGGCCAGACACCTGGCATCTTATGCACTAGAGATCTGCGCAGATGTCCTTTCCTTGCTCTTTTCGCAGGTTCTGTATCTCCATATGCATAGCCCCAATTTGTTCCTGGATTTGTTGTACCCCTGCTGACGTATCCTCCTAGGGTGTAGCTTCTAATCTCATAGCGACTTCCATAGCTTTCTCCTACGATTCAAAGGTCTGATGACTCATCGGTGTGCGTAGGTGAGGTAGAAACATAACGATGAACCACTCTGTATGTTGTCTATCATCATATTCAAACCCTTCTTCCCTGATAACCTTCTTCAATCACTGGTCAGCCTCCCATACTGACTCGGACGCACCTTGTTTGAAGTCCTTTAATTCCGCAACCAGCTGGGAATAATATTTCGGCTTTTGGAATTGTTGCTTCAGAGCATCTTTGATATCTTGAATGGAGGCATTCCCATTCTGGGCAATGTATCGCATATACAAGTCTAGAGCTCTATCTTCGAATATTAAAGACAGTTGCGCCCTCTTTATTGTGTCACTCGCCACATTCTGCACAGTCCAGACAGATTCTGCCACAAACCAAAACCGATCCATATCCTCATCTCCTACCCCCTTGAAGGTAGGCAGTTTCAGATGCGCAGCCATATCACTATCCAGGGGAGGTGGTGGTATGGCTGAATTCTTACCTTTGTGCGGCTTAGGTGGAGGTGTAGTTGGGGGATCTTGCGCAGCTGATTCTTGCAACAGATTATAGGTGGATCTTCCTCCGTCAAGGTTGGTTCGATAGTAATTACCACTGCACATTTCACTCCCATCTAGATCTGAGGTCATTCAGCTAGTATGACTACACAAAATGCTCTTTTTGCACAGTAATTTCTTGATCAGCAACGGTAATGTCCTTATAAATTTGCCCCAAAACTCTTTAAAGAATTGCCATTCGGCCTCAGAGTAAGATACAAATAGATCAATGGAAAATTCTGTCAAAAATACCCCTAGCACACTATCCACCCAGTGATCCACCGTGCGTGTGATAGTATTATCAGTTTTTTCCAGCTGCTCGAGCAGCTCTGGGGTCCATTGAGTGATTCGCTTGTCCTTCCAACACTTCTGGAAGTCCACCAGTCTGGCCAGCCACTCCTGGAGTTCAAACGCAAAGGTCACAAAGAATATTTCGTAGCTTTCAGTAAGGACATACCTATTTTTCCACCTTTCTGTCGTTAAATTTTCACTGCGGTTTTATTTCACTGCGAACTCCTAGATCTGCCTTTCGAACCAGTCTTCAATCTCTTTTATTTCAGGCTTCTATTATTCTCTTGTCATTACCTGATTCCTCTCTCAGACTTCTTCGGGTCCCGGCAACAGAACGATTTTTTGGCTTGAGGGGTCCTGACCCAGGTTCAGTGTGCAAGGTTTTCCAACAAACCCCTATACTACTGGCCCTTTCAGCAGTGACCTGCTTTCGCAGGTCAAAGTCTCACCCAAAGTAGTATGGGTGGGTGCTGGAACCAGGTTTCCGCACCCTGAGAAAGGATGGGTAAGGCAAGAAGAGCTGCATTCTGTTTCTGTAATTCCAAGATTACCTTGTTCTGCACAGGGTTAATTATGTATCTATTTGCATCCATGTGCACTAGATCTATATTTATATGTTTTTTATAACATCAACACAGTATTACATAAACAGAGTGGAATAGATCTAGATCTAATCATTCAGTACATATATCTTCGCAGCGAAAAGACATAAAATACACAACACAGTGATTTTCATCAATTCATACAACAGTACTCATAGATTCATACCTCTAATAATCCTTCGCATTCATTCATTCATCAATCTTTCCTTACAATTCCCTTCCCAACATGCGCACACAATAGTAGGGTGCACACACAGCTGGACTAGGATCTCCGCACACATAGCCAGTAGGATTCCGTTTCCCAAAAACCAAACAGATAGCTTAAACAATAGATCGCATCAATAACTCATCATTTCTTATCCTCTACAATACAAAATACATCTCTATTTATAACAATCTAGCCTCGACTTTCCTATGTTCTGCAAACCATGGTTTTTGGACCCCTAATTTACCCCTTTGACCCATTACAACACGTTTGGGGATTTGAACCGCCCCAAAACCCCTGCGCTAGACTAAATATAATAAAAAATAATCAAAATGGACCTGTTTCGCAGCTTTTTAGGAGACCCTGTTCCAACAAAATGCTAGAAACTTCCCTTCTCCCTTGGATCTACAAGACTGGACTGTGAAATTCCTGATGGAACTACTGCTACTGGCAGATGTGTGATGGATGGCCTGATGCCTGATATAGATAAGAAGAACTGAAAGTCTGATCTTGAAATACTGAAATACTGAAGGACAACCTCCTCCTCTCAAACCCTGATGCAAAAATGTGGTATTTTTGAAGATGTATGGGCTGCAAAAAGTAGGAACAATGTGGCACCAATGTTTGATGATGAATGGAAACTCATAATAACCTTCCTAGAGTTGTCACTCGATTTCCCCCGTGGTTAAGGGTGGGATTTTAGCTTGGAAACACCATGTGCTAAACAGAACTGTAGACTTAGCTAAACATCATAAGCATTCATAGAAATGACACATGACAAATCTAGATCTAAATAGATCAAAAATAATAATATAAAGCATGCCTCTAATGTTGCCTTCACCTTCATTATATATTTTTTTAACCTTCTCATTCCTAGGCCCACCTCATAACTGTGTTGTACATGTGGACACGGGCCTCATTGTTGACTGCGTTGTCTCTCCATGATCTCCATCACATATGCATGTAATGATCACACTCTCCATAATGTGTGCATTAAATGAACTACCTCCATCATCTCATCATGAATTCTTTATGATCTTACATTTGATTCCCTCCATGACCTTAGTTGACTACTTCAGCCTCCTTGATCTTTCTCATTAATGAGACATGATCTCCACTCCTTTCACATTAATTTGATGCTCCACTACTCCATAGTGTAGATATAGATCTAAAATATCCACATACACACATCAAAAGTGGATTTTATTCATCTATGGGGTTTGTGGGTCCCTCCACCCTCTTATTTACTTAATTAATTATGAAAATTAAGAACTCTAATATTCCAATTATCTTATGGAAAATTGGGAATATTACAGTCCTCCTCAGAAAAATGTTGCTTGTCCTCAAGCAATTGCAAACGTGGATGCTATAGGAAAAATACTCCCTTCAAATGGCATCCTCATATGGAAGGCCTTCCCATCTGTCACAATGCTTCATGTATGTCCAACTCCAAAGTTGCCTATCTATAATGTCTAGAATGGCTTCCAACTAAAAATTTAGATACCCATCCTCATCAATGAATCTCCAAGTGGCAACCATATTATTTCCAAATATCTCCTCTATACGTGAGATACATGAAATGAAGTGGTCTTTTCCCAAAGTGGAAAGTCCCAACTCATGAACTACCTTTTCAACCTGTTAGTACCCTATAAATTATAGGATCTCAAGGTGACTGGATATTTCATATTTTGTGCAAGGTTTTCATTATTGAAGGCCTTTTCAAAATTCAAATGATTTCAAATAAAACTAAAAATGAAAAGAAATAAAAGAGGGTATGAAAATAGAAAAAAAGAAAAGAAAAAAAAATGAAAAGAAGAAAAAGGAAAAAAGAAAGAAATAAAACTGAAAGTGCTACAAGTTCAAATGCCACTACTCTTTAGATAGGTTTGTCCAGTCATACATTTAATCATGATTGGAAAATTTTCAATTTCTATTGATAGGTTAGAAAATAAAGATTTGCCAAATTGTTTAATCTTGGCTTATCAGTAGATAGGTAGAAAATGAGATTGGTTCAATAGCTTAATTTGAACCAATAGGAGAAATAAGGGATAGGGGTTAGGTTAGAATTTTAAAACAAAATGTTCAGGGTCTGCAAGTCTAAATTCACCCTACAAAGGAGGAAAAAATGTTAGATGAGTAGTTTGGGTAGGTAGGTATGCAAGGAGGAAGAAACAAAAGGAAAAAGGTGAAATGGGGGCTTCAAAATCCTTTTAGGAAAAATCTATTTTAAGCCCTATGCAAGTCCCGCCAAGCACCAAATTGAAATTTGTACCGACCAAATCGCAAAAATTCCTTGTCATTCATTCATTTCATAAAACCCTCCTATCACCACTAAATCATGTGATTTGCGATAGCCAGCGGGTCCCACCACCTTACCACGTCACCCCCTCTCCCCGCGCTTCGCATTTTGCAAGTTTAAAAGGATAGCGCTAATGAATATGTCAAAGTCTACGATTTGCGGGATGTGGGTGGTCCCACCTCCCCTGCCATGTCACCTCCCCCTACCCGCACTTCGCACTTCGCAATTTTAAAAGGATAGCGCTAACGAATATGGTAAAGTCGGTGATATGCGGGCTGCGGGCAGTCCCACCTCCCCTACCATGTCACCCCCCTCTTCCCACTCTTCACATTTCACAAATCTTAGCACTTACTTCCACCTCTCATAACTAAATCCGTCGATGTGAAATTTGTGATAGCCATGGGGCCCATCCCGCCACATCACCTCCTTATCCCCACACTTCGCACATCGTAAGTTTAAACATTTACCTCCACTGCTCACAACTAAATCTTTTGACGTGCAGTTTGCGATAACCTGGGCCCATAGTCCCATCACCCCATCGCATCAACTCTAAACACGTCTCACCTTACCCTCCATCTCTACCCCTCACCTCACCATCGACAACCCTTAATTCATTTCAGCCCCCCTTTAGCTATCAGACGTTAACAAAGAGGGGGGGGTCCAAAATGGGCGGTATCCATTACTGCCCCCTCCTCCACGTGTTGCACTCCTACACTTTCACACGCCCACTCTCTATTACTGCTTACCACCTGAGACCCCCTCCAAAAATTTGTTTCGTTGTACTCCAAACCGCTATGCCCTATGATCATTGCCAATTCCACCACGCCACATTCTCCATCACCTATCCACTTCGCCCCATCACATCCCCTCCCAAAATAGCACCGTTGTGCCACGAATGGTTGGAATGTTATCCAACTAACCCACACCAACTCAACGGTTACCCTCCAACCACATGTTAAGACCCGAATCCTCCGCGCTACCAAAGTTTGCATTGTTGTTACTATTGAATTGCTACAGTTTGGGATATTCACAGACAACTGCATAGGATATCACGACCAACCACCTTGGCCGAAGGGTAAATTGCACATAAAAGAAGGAACAATCAGTGCTCTGTGAGCCTAGTTATCATTCTCATTTCAACTAATTGATTTGCGATCCCGATCCCCTTCAGTCTTTCCCCTTCCTCAGTATCAATCCATACCATTTCTTCCTTCTCTATTCCCCTTCTCTTGCAGCCCATTATCCATTTCAAGTGAAACAGAGAGTGAAAAAGAAAATCATGCCTCCCAAGGTAGGTCAGCAACCTTTCAATCCCATGGTCTACCCCAAGGTAGACTTGGACCATATTCCCATGGCTTATAGTGATTACAAGATCCATGAGACAGAGTCAGACCTCAACCTGTTCGATGTCTACAGCTGGCTCGAGGATAAGATCCTTGACGAAGAATATTTTATCAACCCGTGAAAGACCAAGCTTCCACATTACATCTTCCCTATAACCCATAGTTGGCCTGAGCTAATTAGGAAAATTCTAGTCTTGTTGTGACATTAAACAAAGAGCCATAGTGAACTCTGCAGGAGAGATTTTGTTTTATGTAAATGCCCCATCCATTTAAGAGATTTTACAGGCCCCCATTATTTAGAACAATGTCCCTTTTTCATATGAGTCCCTTATAGGACTATACCAAGGATTATATTATGCCAACAGGGCCAAAACCTTGAATATTTTCATGAATCCCAATGTACCAATTCATACCACAAATCCCCCATATCCATCATCCACCTTCTCATAAAGGACCCAGTACATTGTCACTAACTGGTCTTATTTTTTAGGTTATCATAATGATCAGGGGATATATGAAGCCATAATTAGTTTCTTGTCTATCCTCTTTGCAGATGCCAAGCCCACTGTTATGTTCAACTATGCTTAGTTCCTTACTGATGCAATCCATGATCAGTTCTTGAAATTTCAAAAAGAAGGGGTATTCAAATACACCTATGTATTGGTGTACATGTTTACCTATTTTCAGCCAAAAAGTTCGAATTCGACATGATAAAGCAAGGTGAAGACTCTCAATCCCAATCTGCCAGTTTTTGGACAACTCTATTAAGAAAGGAGCAGGAAGACTATTCATACAAGATATTTGTAGACATATTTGTTCATTCAACAATCAGTGCAATCAACACCACCACAGAGCCGAGGGTTAGTGAGGAAATAAAAAAAGTGTTGCAGTTGACAGAGCAGATTAGGAAAACAGACTGGTATCTCTACCAAAACTACATTTAGATCAGGGTTTATGGAAGTGAATTGGCCCCCTATAAACTACCCAAATACATCTCCATGAGGATATTTTCTCTTGAGTATATCAGAAAAATAATAGATGCTGATGAGGTGCATTTTGTTTTGGCCAAGAAGAAGTCACAATTCAGGATCAAATCCCAAATTGGCCCATTCATCTGCAATAGCATGGCAATAGGGGGAGAGGCAGATAAAATACTAAAAGAGATGAAATTCACACACAGTTTCACCTGGTCCTATGATCCAATGGGGATCATTTGCAAGAAGAGGGTGGAAAACAAGTCCACACCCTACATCCATACCCATATACTAGAGATAGAGAAGTACATGAACCAAGAAGAATGGGTGCCAAACACACTCCAGGAGGCTGAAGAGTAGGTCATCTCTACTTCAGGAATCCAAACACCAACTCCTCAAGAGGGGAAGGCGGTGGGATTTAAATATGACAAAGGAAAGGAGCATGGAAAGGAAATAGGATGTAAGAGGACCAGGGAGGATCAAACAGACATGGACATCGATTCCTCCACTCAGGAGTTAAAAATGAAATATAGGAAGAGAGCCAGGATCGGCATGGGCCTTGAACAAGGAAATGATAAAAACCAACAAATTGTCATCACAATTGGGGATTCACCAAGTTCATCTTCAACAGGTCGCAACCCAATCTTCTCCACATCCCCTATCACCGTTCCATTCGAACAATAGAATGTGAAAACTCCCACACCTAATTCCAATGTAGAACAAAAGGAGGAAGACATCTATGACACATTCAGGGTGATCAAGAGAAGGAATAAGGTTCTCAAGACCAACACCTACATTCAATTTTGGAAACAAACAAGCAGCTCCTAGAGTAGACTCCTATCAACCTTTGAATTTGAGAAGGGAAGAATGAGGATGGCATTCTTGGAGGCACAAGTTCCTCAACCCAAAGGTGTTGCAGACTACAAGAAGACATCTTTTGAGTTTGATGAAAATAACATCCACCCAATAGAACAGATGGAGATGCACAAGCATACTGGGGATATGATATCCTCCACCCTAACTAGCACAACTACGAGCCTCTAAAAACTATAGGTGACTTTGTCCAATGCACAGTCACAATTAAAGTTGGAAAAGGTCTCCGCCATGGCCAAAGATTCAAGGATAAAATCTCTGGAGGAACTAGTGATACATCTCAGGTACAATCTATCAAACATAGCAGTGGCATAAACCCTTTTGAGGAAGAAGAATGTAGAAATATTTGCTTTGAGGAGGCATATTAAGATGCTAGTAATAGAAGACCCTATGGCCAAGGAGATAGAAGAAACTGAAACACAGAAGGCAAAAATACTGCAATTAATTGTTGAACAAACAGAGCAGATCAAGAAAATGGAGGATGAGATGGGTAAAATGATCAAAGAAAGATAGAAAGAAATAAGGGATGCAGTGAAGGGAGCAACAAAAGAAGAAGCTAAGGCCACAATCCCCCTACAAGCGATTCCTCTCACAGTGATCCCAACAGCCACAAAATCCACAGGAGCACCGAGGGAAAGTACTGAACAACTAACCAAGGCAATGGAGAACATGTCTTTACAGTCAGTGGTTATCAAATGGTTGCGAAATTAGCTCAGTAACTTGCTTGAGAAACTCAAACGGAAAAACTCTGCACATGCCACAGATTTGCAGATTGGAAAAAAACTAAATGAAAGCTTGCATAAGTCTCTTCAGGAGTCCTCAATTGGCTGCATGATGGGAAGGGTGAAACAAATTATATGGTTGGATATAATTGAGTCTGTAAATGATATATGGCCCTCAATTCAGATAATTTTTTAACAAAGGGATCTAATTGAGGTAGTGAATGTTTCCATTGAGAAAACAAATGAGGAACTTGAAGATAAGCCCCAAACTTCCAAAAACAACATTAGATTCCTCAATTCCAAGAGCAACCATGAATTGGAGCAACTATAAGTGGATGACAGACTAGCCTTTGTTCTTGAAGTTAAAAGGGTGTTGAATAAGAAGAGTCTGCTCACATAACTAGAAGAGAGATGCCATCAGCTGGAGATGGTGGTGATAAGGTTTTTCAATAGGATTGAGCCACTGAACAAAAGAGGTTTTCCTTCCTTGTTTGTTTTCGATGATAAAATGATGCCCATAACTGATTATGTAAAGAGGCTGACAGAGATCTCTGAGGACACATACAAGCTCAAAATTCTGAAGAACACCATGACTGGGAAAGAATTCTATGAAGTCATCAATAATGATGTATTCATACAACATGAGGCGAAACACATTTTTCAGCTGAAGCCACCATTCGTGAAGTACACCAAGACTGATGAAGTCTACAAGAAGCTTAACAAGACTAATATCTCGACTACAGAGAGTTGGGAAAATATATGTAGGCTCCAGGGAGGATGACAACTCAGTTCAGTGATGAAGTGTCCATCTCAGAGAATTGTCAGTATCAGCACATCCAGTGTATCAGATATGCTAGCACAGAATACTGCCACAGTGTTAGATAATGGTTCCACAAGGACATCAGACACCTGCCAAGAGGGCCATTACAATGACGGGAAACTTCCACTGTAAATTCGAACATCTATCTAAAAATATTCACAACGCATCCATGCATAAGGTACACAAACCCATTTTTAGTTACTCTTGTGGTAAATGAATCAATTGCCCTTTCTGTAATGGCAATACGGTGCAAATAGTTTAAATATAAGTTTTCATTCTGTAATAAGGGTTGGACCCTAGTTTTTTAAGCACTTTTCATTGCAAGTATTCATACTTTTCAAGTTGGAGCATCAATAAAGAGATCGTTCTGCAAGATTCATGTGTTGTGTTGTCCTCGTGATGTTTTTCCTTCTTCATGTTTAATTTTTTCCCACTGCAATATGTTTCATGTGTTTCATTTATAATTCTATTTGTAAAGTAGGAAGGTTAGATTAAGATTTTTTGTTTAAGAGTACCTTAATTCTGACTGTATTTACGATTTTGACATTTTCTTCTTATGTATGGTTTAAGAATTCTTACTTTCTCTTAAGTCATTACTCAAAGCCCCTTTCCCCATCCCATATTTCCACTCAGCTACAAACATGAGTATTCGCAGCTAGCTTTCCTTGTGATTTCTCTGAAATTTGATGCATACTCCCAACCTATTTTGACTCCATAGCCCAATGGAAGATATTTAGAGGAAAACCCTAAAATCCAACTACGAACAATCAAACAAAAACAACTCAAGCACTCAATTTAACGAGCCTAATATTAGTGAATTCAAACAAATATAAATCTTATATAAAGATCCCTCTCTGAGTCTAAGAGGGCTAGATCCTAGGCTTCAAGGGGTTTTGATTTTTTTCTTTATATTTTAGTCTTTCCAGTCTTCTAAATTATAGAGTGATAACATAACCCATGATACATAGAGTAGATTGCATCTATCAATGCTCCCATCATTAGCCCTGTTGGCCATTTGAGGATCCAAACATCACATCAACATAGTGAAAAATAAGAAGTAGAGACATATGGATGAAAATGAACAATATCAAACCATATTATCCCAATAAAAACCAATGCAACAAAGCCTTCTGATGCCATGCTAGATCATCATGAAAACACGAGAGTCATACTCTTTCAAAAGAATCCACCGTAGCCATGCTTCTTGCTGCCATGCCAAATCAGCATCAATATAAATATGAGAGCCATACTCTCTCAAAAGAAACCACCGCAGAAATTCCTCTTGCTGCCACACCACATCATCATTGTACCAAATGTACTGGCCATATTCTCTCAAGAGAAGCCACTGTATTAAGGCATCTTGTTGCCCCATCATGTCATCATCATACCAAGTACAATGACCATAATTCCCCAATAGAAGCCAACAATTTAAGGCATCCTGTTTCCATCCTCCATCAATGTCATGAAATGTATGGGAAGAAACCAGCCCATACTATCCCAATAGTAACCAAAGGAACAAGGATTCTTGCTACCTCCTTACATCATCATGATGCAAGTCATGGAGCAACAACATACTAATGGACATGTGGAATTTCTCATCGGAATAATACAAACAAGCTCCTCTATGCCACATCATGTGAGATTTATGATTTCTCCCAAACCCAAGTACATACATGAACATGAGATATATCCCAAACAGAAATACATGTAAAGAGTCAAGACATGAGACATATCCCAAACAAAAGAAAATACAAGGACATAATATATATCATGAGATGTCCAAACTCTCTCATCAATAACCAGCGCAGTTATGCCTCTTGATGCTACATTTCATCAGTGATATACATGGCATGGATCCTGGAAATGCGAGATGTGGGGTAGTATCCATACTCACCCGAAAGTAACCAGCGCAACCATGCTTCTTGCTTCCCGGTGTCATAGATCTGCAGGAAGGTAGGCAACCTCTTGCTCCTCATCCGGATCCATTCATCCCAATGTGGATGATGAATCATGCCAAGCTCAAACTTGGTATCCTCCCATTGTAGAATACCAACATCCTCCAACTGAATAGCTTTATACTCCATGAAATGTTGAAGTGCACCTCCATTGAGGTCTCTCCATGAGATCCTCTCATAATTGGCCCTCCAAAACCTATAAGGTTCTAAATATGTTGTAGGTAGAAGTCTCTCTTTGAGCTGTGAGATGCTCATTGAGAAAGTGTCAACTTGAAAGGGGAAAAGATTTCCCATTTCAAGATGTATACCATATATCATCTAATTCTCCAATGCTTCATGAACGAAGCTACCATTGGAATTCTCCACCAATGAATGGGTCCTCTTCTCATCACTTCTGCTAAGTGACAACACTGTAGATCTGCAAGGTGATACATGTGCTGTCTCATAGCCACATACAATCCTCAACTCAAAGTCTGCCATTGTACTAAATAGGATTGTGCTCCTCCCATCTTCTGCAACTCCACACTTCAACAAAAAGTGTTGGGTGTAGCTCAACCATGACAAACTAGGATAGCAATATAGCTTCTCCTTAATAAAACCAAGGGTCCTTTGTGCAGTGATAATTTGCTGCTCCAAATCAGCAAGGTGCTCTAATCATTGGTTATGCACTTGCCTTGATGGCATAGTCTCACATATCTCAATATGAGGTACTAAAATAATATGAAAATGAAGTATGTGAAAACCTTGGATAAGCTGAATCTCTGGAACATCTTGCATATCCACAAGAGTTCCTCCAACCGGTGCAATGGTCTCTCCAACTACTGGTAATGATGATGGCTGCTCTTCTACAATTATACCAGCGCTGGTATTTGTCTCCTCCTCATCATGCATCTCAAGAATCATGCATAGGGCTCCAAAGGTCAAGAACTCAATACCATTTTGCAAAGATCCAAGTGATCCTCCTCTTGATGTAAGCACATCTGCAGCTAGTGGTGGCAGAGGCTCCTCCTCCTGAGTGATAATGAGGACATATTCCTTGGGCTCTCCATGCATTATCTCCTCAATGATAGGAGATGTCACTATATCCATGTTTACTGTGTTGTCTCTCCATGATATCTGTCACATATGCATGTATGATCACCCTCTCCATCATGTGTGCATTAAGTGCACTACTTCCTCCATCATCTCTGTTGATCAGCGGTTTTCATTGATGTCAAACCAAGTAGCACCAGAGGCTAACCCAATATTGCATGGGAATTTTGACCTACCAAATTAATATATTCTGGGTCAATAATTATTTTTATGGTTTCTACTTTTCGAGATGTTTCTGTTGATATATGGCACACCATGTAATTCTTCACGGTTTGAGAGATGTTCATGTTTGAAGTTTGTACCCCCAGTTAGTGGGCTAAAACCCCATGGGGTTGGGGCATGGGTAATTGAAAAGTCATAATTAATATTTTTTAATCTCCTAAAATCCCTCCCACGTTCACTTATTGAATCCCCTCTCAACTTAAGCATTTATATAAATTGTGATCTTATTTTCCTCCTTAGGCAAGGTATTTCGCCATCTCAAAACAGGTCATCATGGAATTTGTGCTCTAATTTTTTTTCTACGAAGGTTCAGAAGCTGAAATTTTTATGAGGTGAAGAAAAAATCGTAAGGAAGCTGCTGTAAAAATTTCAGATCAAGGTGCGCAACACTTTTGGAGATATGATCTGTGGAAGTCAGCGTTTTTGCAGGCTCCTGAAATTCATCTCAAAGAAGTGACCTTGGCAGATTCGTCATAACTCTCTCTTTGAGTATCAGATTGGAATTTTGTAAAACATGTCGGATAGTGCATAGTCTATAATTTTCTCTCTATAAATTTCAGAGCGAAATGAAGAAACAGTGACACGTGGCACGCCGTACAAGTGTGCTATGCTGAAATAGTCCATAATTAGGGCATTGTGAGAGATTGGGTATAACTCTCTCTTGAAGAATCCAAATTGGGTCAGAACCATGGCATTGGAAAGACAACTCAGAGGAATAATATAAGACCGAAAATCAGATATTGAGGATCTGAAATAACAGAGATACACCAGATTCAATATCGAGCTCCTAGAAGGCAAGGAAAAGCTAGATCATGTGTTGTCAAGGGTTGCAAAGGACCGGACTTTCTACGGAAGCAAAGCAAAGCAAGGTGCAGCAGAGGGTAGCATGACAAGAGCAGCAACAAAGGTGCATAGCATCAGTAAGAAGTTCATCATATGAATTCTTCAAGTGGGCAGCACTGCATACAATCATTGTAAAGGTATCATTGTACTTAGTCATTGTAAATACATTATTGTACAAATTGTACTAGTATCTATTTTCCAAGGGTTGAAGAGGCAGTGTTGGGAGGTCTAAGATCATCATTATTTGGATGTGTCAAATTTGGGGTTATGGTCTAGTATATCTTCTTCTTCTGCATCATTCTATATCATTGTAAAGTGAACCATTTTCCGTGGTACGGGAGTCCATTCTTATTTTATTCTTCTATAGGGTGGTAGGGTGGTGCTAGGGTGAGTTGTAGCTCATTGGGTTTTGGGGCATCTTTTCAGTTGACTATTGAAGAATCTCGGGTGTTGGAGCGTCCACCCAGTGGGAGCAGGAGAAGAATGCTTTTCTAATTTCTAGGAAGTTGGAGCTTTATTTTCAATTGGAGTTGAATATTAAAGAATTATTAGAAAAGCATTAGGTGGTTTTTGTCCCAGAGTGGGTTTCCACCTTAAAAGTTGTGTGCATTTGCGTTCCTTTTGTTTTCTTCTATCATTGTACAAACACTGATAATAATTGAAGATTAACTAATGCTCTAATTGAAAGGAATACTGATTCACTCACCCCCCCCCCCTCAGTATTTCCAACAATTGGTATCAAATATTGGTTCGTTCAATAGCAGTTTAACAGCTGGAAGGAGGTCATGGGGAAAACCAAGAATGGTGTACCTCTATCTAATGAAAATAATTATGCACTCTGGAAAGGAAGAATGGAGGTATATCTCTTGGCGCAAGGTTACGAAGTATGGGACACTGTTCAAAATGGATTTACATCAACTACGGATGAACAAGGTAAGAAGAATTTGGTAAATTATGCAAAAGCAAAGAATATTATTATCAGTGGACTTATTGAATCTGCTTATCATAAGGTGTTGGGTTGTAAAACTGCCAAAAATGTATGGGAAAAGCTTGAGAATATATATGCAGGTGACTCAAATGTCAAAGAAGCAAAGCTTCAAATCTATAAAGAAAAATTTGAGCAACCCAAAATGAAAGAAGATTGCAACAATGCTACATACTTCCAATACGTTGATGAAATAACCAATACTCTAGAAGGATTGGGAGAGCCAGTTGATGAGAAGAATATTATACAAAATATTTTTAGAACGTTACCAGGGAGATTCAACCCAAAGTTATCGGTCTTAGAATACAGTGCAAATCTGGAAAAACTCAGCAAAGAGGAATTACATGGAGTTCTCATAGCATATGAAATGACACTTGATGAAGAAGAGGGTACTTTGCATCTAGAAATTTCATTCGTTGCATCTAAGAAAACCAATAAGGATAAACAAACTTCAATTGAAAAGACATGCACCTGCAAGTGTGAAGAAAATGGAGATGATGAAGAAGGTCTTTCAGATGAAGAATATGCTTACTTCACGAGAAAACTAAAAATTGGTAAGGGAAAATTCAAAGGTAAACTTCCATTGATATGTTTCAGCTGTAATGAGGTTGGGCATTTTGCAGCAAAATGTCCAAATAGAAGTAATGGCAACTCAAAAGGAAAGAAAGGCTTTAAGAAATTCAACAAGCAAGGATCCAAAAGGAACTTTCTCTCTAAAGAAGATATCTCATCATCCGATGAAGACAATGACAGTGAAGAAGAAGCCAATGAGAGAGTATTTTTTATGGCCAAGTACAATAAACCCAAGCACAATAAACAAGAGGTATCAAACAACGAAGAAGAAGGATGGACCATAGAAGAATTTTATGAGGAAGAAATCAAGCTTATAAAAGATCTCAAGGCAGAGAAGATCCGTTCCAAAACTCTTGAAGAACAAGTTCAAGGTCTCAAAATTGAAGTTGAAGAACAAAAATTCATTGAAGAGTCACTTCAAAAGAAGTTGGAAGAAAGCAACCAAGAAAGGGAAGAATTAGAAGCCGAAGTAGTCTCGCTACGTGAGGAAGTGAAGAAAGGAAAAACTATCCAAAACTATGCCAAAAGCTCAAGGGCATTGGAAGAACTCATCAAAAATCAATGATCTTACAATGATTAAACTGACATCAGATACAAAGAGGAAGAAGCAGGACCTTCTACAACAAAATACAATGAACCTATGAGATCTGACATGCATGTAGACTTCATTGGACAAGATTCGCAAGAACAGCCTTGGAAGACAATTCCTCAACGAAAATCTCCATCCAGGTACCAACATATTTTTTATGGCTACTGTTATTCATGTGTAAAATTTGGTCATAAAGTTGTAGAATGTCGCACTTACCCTAGGAACGAATACAATTCCAGGAGATCTGTCAAATATGAACCTCCCAGGGCTCAGCGAAACATCAATATATTTGAACATTTAAGAAATAATATTGAATGTTACAAATGTCGAAACTTTGGACACATAGCCAAAGACTGCAAACTTGAAAATCCTCCAGAAGAATCTTCGAAGCCACAGAACGAATGAACATGGAAGAAGAAAAAGAATGATAATTGTGCTCTTGCTTTCAAGGCTCAAAAGAAAAAAGATGTGTGGTATGTTGATAGCAATTGCTCAACGCATATGACTTGAGATAGAAATAAATTTATATCTCTGAAAGAGAAGAAGGATGGAACCGTGTCCTTTGGAAATGATGGATCTTAAAATGTTTTAGGATCAGGTACTGTCACTCTTGGAAGAAAAGATGCTCTAGCCAAGAATGTTCTATTGGTTGAAAACATGAATCACAATCTGCTCAGTGTTGGACAAATGTGTGATCAAGGACACACAATACTATTCAACTCCACGAAATGTGAAATCAGGAAAGGCGTGTATGGTGAAATTGTGGCTACAACAAGTCGAGCTCCAAACGACATATATGTTCTAGATGAAACAACTAAAGCATGTCTAATAGCTAAAGAGGATAATACAATAATTGGTAGCAATGATGATCAACTAAGTAATAAGTTTGCTACAAAGGTGCAAAGTGATTTCGAGATGTCTTTACTTGGTGAGCTGACATACTTATTAGGGCTTCAAATATCTTAGCAAGGGAAATGAATACTTATATTTCAAGCCAAGTACATCAAGGAAATGCTCAAGAAATTTAAAATGGAAGATTGCAAACCCATCCTTACTCCAATGGTAACTGGTTGCAAATTGAGCATAGATGACTCATCTAAGGATGTGGATAAAAGGTTGTACAGATCTGCGAGTATTAGTCTTCTATATGTAACAGCCTCCCGACCAGATGTTATGCAAGCAGTTGGACAAATATCAAGATTCCAAGCAGCACCAAAAGAATCACATATTAAATATTCTCCAGCATTGGAATATCTTCGCCAGAAGCTTGGGATTCTCCCAAGTTCTCATTAGATTTTCCTTTTTCAGAATATAAAGGGGGAGTAGAAGTAGGTTACAAGTCTGCAGAACGGTTGTGTGTCAGGGGGAGTGGAAGTGTGTACAGGTCCGCAGGATGGTTGTGTTTCAGGGGGAGTTACCCTTTTCCATTGATGTCAAAGGGGGAGAGAATTTTGTAGGAAGAGGTGTCATGATCACAGGGGGAGTACTTGTGTTGCCATAAATGCAAAAGGGGGAGATTATTGGTTAGAGGTTGTCATTGATATCAACCCAAGAAGCACCAGGGGCTAACCCAATATTGCATGGGAATTTTTACCTACCAAATTAATATATTCTAGGTCAATAATGCTTTTGATGGTTTCTACTTGTCGAGATGTTTTTGTTGATATATGGCACACCATGTAATTCTTCACGGTTTGAGAGATATTCATGTTTGAAGTTTGTACCCCCAGTTAGTGGGCTAAAACCCCATGGGGTTGGGGCATGGGTCATTGAAAAGTCATAATTAATATTTTTTAAGCTCCTAAAATCCCTCCCACTTTCACTTATTGAAGCCCCTCTCAACTTAAGCATTTATATAAATTGTGATCTTCTTTTCCTCCTTAGGCAAGGGATTTCGCCATCTAAAACAGGTCATCATGGAATTTGCGCTCTAATTTTTTTTTCTACAAAGGTTCAAAAGCTGAAATTTTATGAGGCGAAGATGAAATCTTGAGGAAGCTGCTGTAAAAATTTCAGATCAAGGTGCGCAATATTTTTGGAGATATGATCTGTGGAAGTCAGGGTTTTTGCAGGCTCCTGAAATTCATCTCAAAGAAGTGACCTTGGTAAATTCGTCATAACTCTCTCTCTGAGTATCAGATTGGAATTCCATAATAAGTGTTAGATAGTGCACAGTATATAATTTTTTCTCTATCAATTTTAGATCCAAATGAAGAAACAGTGACACGTGGCACGCCGTACAAGTGTGCTCTGCTGAAACAGTCCATAATTAGGGCATTGTGAGAGATTGGGTATAACTCTCTCTTGAAGAATCCAAATTGGGTCAGACCTGTGGCATTGGAAAGATGACTCAGGAGGACTACTACAAGACCAAAAATCAGATATTGAGGATCTGAAATAACATAGATACACCAGATTCAATATCGAGCTCATAAAAGGCAAGAAAAAGCTAGATCATGTGTTGTCAAGGGTTGCAAAGGACCAGACTTTCTACGGCAGCAAAGAAAAGAAAGGTGCAACAGAGGGTAGCATGACAAGAGCAGCAACCAAGGTGCATAACAACAGTAAGAAGTTCATCATATGAAGTCTTCAAGTGGGCAGAACTGCATACAATCATTGTAAAGGTATCATTGTACTTAGTCATTGTAAATACATTATTGTACAAATTGTACTAGTATCTATTTGCCAAGGGTTGAAGAGGCAGTGTTGGGAGGTCTAGGATCATCATTAGGTGGTTGTGTCAAAGTTGGGGTTATGGTCTAGTATATCTTCTTCTTCTACATCATTCTATATCATTGTAAAGTGGACCATTTTCCTTGGTACGGGAGTCCATTCTTCTTTTATTCTTCTATAGGGTGGTAGGGTGGTGCTAGGGTGAGTTTTAGCTCATTGGGTGTTGGGGCATCCGTTCAGTTGACTATTGAAGAATCTCGGGCATTGGAGCGTCCATCCAGTGGGAGTAGGAGAAGAATTCTTTTCTAGATTCTAGGAAGTTGGAGCTTTATTTTCAATTGGAGTTGAATATTAAAGAATTATTAGAAAAGCATTAGGTGGTTTTTGTCCCGGAGTGGGTTTCCACCTTAAAATCTATGTGCATTTGCATTCCTTTTGTTTTCTTCTATCATTGTACAAACACTGATAATAATTGAAGATTAAATAATTCTCTAATTGAAAGGAATACTAATTAACCCCCCCCCCCCTCTCAGTATTTCCAACAATCTCATCATGAATTCTCTATGATCTTACATTTGATTCCCTCCATGATCTTAGTTGACTGATTCAACCTCCCTGATCTTTCTCATTAATGAGACATGATATCCACTCATTTTACATTAAGTAGCTGCTACACTACTCCATATTGTAGATCTAGATCTGAAATATCCATATACACACATCAAAAGTGGATTTTATTCATCTATTGGGTTTGTGGGTCCCTCCACCTTCTTATTTACTTAATTAATTATGAAAATTAATAACTCTAATATTCCAATTATCTAGTGGAAAATTGGGAATATTACAGAGAGTCTCGGGAGAAAAACACACTTTTCAACCCCTTTCTGTGTTATAGAACACACTTTTGGCCACTTTACTATATTTTTCACTCTTTCTAGGTTAGAATCTGTGTTTTGCACTTTTTTCAGAATTTTTTTTTGTAATTACTGACTATGTTGTGTGTGGAATGGGAAGGGTTTATTTTCACTTTTGAGTCTCCCCTAGGCATATATTCTCTTAATTTTTCTCTTTAAGGAAGGAAAAATCCCCCCTAGGGTTTAGAGTACACCTCCACCATTTTAGGAAGATATTTGTTGAGTTGAGGAGTGTAGGGTTCAACATTTTTAGCCATTTATTTTTAGGGTTGTATCCACTAATTTACAACCCTCTAGGATAGGTTTCTTTAGCATTTAACTCCATTTTGAGTTTAGTGTTTCGTTCCCCCTTAGGATCCCCTTGTGTGTCCTATATTTTAAAGCTTCCTTCTTATCCTTTGCAACATTTTTCACCTCCATTTTTTGTTGTTAATCTGCACCATTTACAGTAGATTAGTTCCTTTAGATCACATTCCCTTTGACATTAGATATTTTAGGCCATTTGTGTATCTTTGAGTATCTTGTTTTCCACCTCATTTTTAGTTGTTTGATAGCCTTCCTCGGTGGGTTTTGTGCACTTGGATCATTTTTTTATTTTATTGTTCATTTACATCATTATATGTAGTTTTTATCAATTTATTTTCAGCAACACATGGCATCATAAAACATTCTCAATTAACTCATATATTGAATACACTTTTCACACAAATTTACACACCCTAAGTGAACATGAGCTTGGTTAACACCTCCAAGACAAGACTTGAAACAAGCCACATAATAATAACCTAACACACATAAATTAAGCCCACTTAGGCACCAAGTCCAAACAATCTATGTAGTTAGTTGTAGGATTGGTGGGATAGGATTCCAATAACACCCATATATCACTTACATTGAGACATAGAAGTTGAGTTTGTAGGGATCCTAAAATCCTTCACCATCCCACGGTCCAAATTTGGAGTGTGTCAGAAACCTGATTCATAGGGGGTTAGGCTAGGTCATCATGCAAGAATTTTTCCTCGAGGCTACCCAACCCATGGTAGGGAATTCCATTGGATGGTTAATCACCAAGAAGCTCAAGACTCGATGACCCTCGTGGGATGAAGGTAACCATAGTGACCAATCATAGGAAAACACCCTATAGGAATAGTTGTGGGAAGCAGTCAGTTCTCTACCCCACCTTTCTCTGGAAAAATTTGCTTGCAAGGATCATATTTTTTCAAGTAAGAAGTTCTTCAGAAGTCCATTTGAAATAGTAGATTTAGGATTTTTTTGAGGATTTAGACCACCTATATGCTAGAGGTCATTTTCTTTGATAGGACATGATTACTTGTATTATAATAGCATATTAATATAGTTATTTTACACTTGGAACAACTGCACAAGGTGTTTTCTTGTTGTTTGTTACTCTTTTTCTCCTATCATCCTTTAGTCCTTAGAGTCATCATTGTCTTGACATGATTTCGTGCCCTTAGTGTTTGTCTTGGAGAATCTGAGGTGTTCGCGCTTAGTTTTTTTAGGAAATATTACTCTTCCCCGTCAAATTAGATTTTATCCTCCCAGTGCTCCATCGATTCCTCAGTCTAACTCTAGTTCTACTAAATCTTCTATTTATTCCTTTGATTCTACATCTTCTCAACCCTGTACCACCACCATGTTAGGCACCAATGGGGGTGCGTGAAACCATGGTGGTATCCTAGGTACTAACTAGGATACCCACACAAGCACAACCTCTTCCGTTATGGCCACTCCTCCTCCATTTCTACCCTTCATAGGTGGTTTCAGCCTCCCTGATTTTGATAAGCTTATCAGCGACCCTCTTCTCCATGACCTTAGTTGGCCAACTATGGATACAAAACTTCCTTTCGACATACCCATGTTTGAAGGAAATCCTAGATAAGATCCAAAAATCATATTCACTCATTTCATATGTGGTGTTCATCCAATTTTATCATTGAATACTCCATCCATATTCGTCTATTCCCTCGCATGCTTACTAGAGTTCTTGCTAAGTTGTATGTAGATCAACACAGAGCCACTCATTCCACTATCATGACTCATTCCAAAGAATTTATATCATATTTATAGTTACATCTATGCTATGACACTGGTACGAACTCTTGACTTATTTCTGTCAAACTTCTCCCATTTTCCTATCTGACCATGTTCAAGAATGGCGAAAAAGGAGGATAATGTGTAGGCCCCCTAAATTTGAAGACTGTGTTTACATGGATTGGTTCTTTATATCACTTTTGGCCCCCATAGGTAAATATTTCTGTTCACACTTCCCTTAGTCTGAGGAAGAGGCACTCCAAGTAGCCTTGAAATATGACCTAATCTATGCACATTCAGGCTATGTTTATACTATTCTTCTCGATCTGCCTCGGCCTAGTGAGGCTAATGCATCGAGGGCATCTCATGCCATGGATGGTATCATTGGATCAATTTCACACCCTCAACCTCTTCTATATACCCCACCTCCGCTAAGTTATGGTCGACCCCAAGGTGGGACCAGTTCTTCTTACACTTATCCTCCTCCAAATCCTCCTCATGGAAACTCTTATCCAGCTCCTAGAACGTCATATGCATATCCCCATCCGCATCAACAGATGCTAGGGCCAATTGTTTCCCCGCCTATTTATCCTAATTTTTACCCATATCCTTACTATCTATATGCATCACCTAATGCTCCGACCCCTCCGGAACCAAGTTTCCACCAAGCCTCTATCATCATCAAATGGTACCTTACATATCCCTCTACCTAAGGTATTGGTTATCCCCAAGATCCTTAAAGTTCCATTATGTCAAAACGTTGCTTCTTCTAAAGCTGCCCATACCTATAGCATAGTAAATGACTTAGTACAATCTCCTGCTGCCATGTCAACACTAGAATTCCTTCGCATGTGCCCATCCCAATAGAAATATCTAATCTCTTATTTGGGTGTTCTATATCCTTCTAATGATTGTATGATTTTCTTTTACATTGACAAATCAAAAAATCCCCCACTTCCTTCATCCGTTGCATTTCAAATACCAGTCTCCATAAGAAACACCATTGTTCAGTGTTGTATCATAGACGAAGGCACCACCACATGTGTGATGGATGATAGTGCTTGGAATAAACCTCGTTCACCTCACCTGTACCCATCCACCATCACTCTCCTTGCTTGGAATGTTCATCCCTCACATCCCCTTAGCTTATATTGTAATTGTCCTATTATTGTTGCCAACAAGACTATCTCTATCGACATCGAGGTCATTGATGCCTCATTATATTATAACATCCTATTGGGTCGTAGAATGTAGTTACACCTATGTTATGTCAGTTTTCGCATCTGTTGTCTTTCGCAATATGTGATTTACTCATAATGGAAAGATCGTCACTATCGATCAATTGACTTACTATTATCCTAAGTCTCATACTTCACCTCAATTGAATATCTCATCAATGACTAGCAATAAAATTGTCTCATCCCTCACCAATATCTCTCCCAGAGTCTACAAAGATTCTACTTTTCTTGGTGCTTATTATGGTCCATCGCCTACCCCTTTTGAGCCTACCTCATCTAGTGTTTTTATGCTTCAAGTGTCACGAGCTTCTCACAAGTGGACTGGTACACCTTCCTAGTAGCCAACACCTCCGCAACCTATTTTTCTCAACTCAACATAGACTTCAGGTATAATTCCTTAGGGACCATTTCCTTCTGCTAATATCTCTCCTAGTCCTTTCAAGCCTGGAATGGTTCCCCCAGGTCTTAACCATTCGGGAGAAGTTCCTCCAGGTCATTACTATTTTGGTCAAATACCATTTTTATTCCCACCACCTAGAATTTTTTCTTTCCCCATCATGGCTACGTTGAGTCTTCCTAATATCACCTCGGGGATTCCAGTCTGGTACATTGATCACCCTGCAAACACTCCCCCTCATCAAATCAAACCTTACATTGCTTTGACCCTCGTTCAATTTATTGTTCCTACCCCTTCCTTTTCTTCATTTCCGCAATAACCTCAACGAGAACTTACTCTTGTTGCGAAAGAATTTGGTGAGGGCGAGAAGCCCAGAAAAAGGGACCTAAAGAAAAGGCACCCCAAAAAACTCTACGTCCTCCTAGGCCTCCAAATCCTACTCCTCAATGTGCTTTGTGTGATGTTATTGGGCACACCACCAATAATTTTCCAGAGCTCCCTCATATCAAGAATGTGGTCTCTGATACCTTTCCTGACTCCAATATTCTGGAGGTCCATGTCACCTTACCCGAGTTGGCTAAGAAGAAAAAATATATATGCACGAATCACCCTTATGCTTTGTGTGATAACTATGCCCATTATTCTCATCACTGTCCTCATCTCGAATATTTTTGTGATACCCTTCACGTTCTTCATGAGTTAGAGTTCGCTCGTAGTGAATCCACCTCATCTCTACTAATGGGTTCTGGTTCCAAAATAGTGCCAGAACATGAGGTCTCTCAACAACCTATTGTGATCCCTCCTCTTGATGTCGAGATGAAGAATAGTACCTCTTCTATTCTCTACTTTTCTTCATCCATGGGATCGATTTATTGGGACTCTCTTAGATTTTTATATTGTGATTTTTTTTAACCTTCTTCGTCAAACATTTCAGTATCAACATTGGTATATGTCTCATCTAATAGTCATCAGTTCCCTCTTTCTAAAGGTGTGCATGTGAACCTTGGCTCTCATGATGATGCTTAAGGTAGCTCCTCCTCATCATGTGGTCTATCTTCCTATCGTCCTCCCATCCTTAATTTCAATGAATACATCATAGAATCCATCACCAACCCTGATTATCCTTGGGATGATATGCACCATTGTGCATATTTCCTTCTGTAGAAAACCCATGACCAATATGTTGTGGATTCCAAATAATTCATCCATGGTGAGGTCGATTTGTTCAATAGTCCCTTAATTCAAACTCATGAATTCGAACCACATACACCTTGTGGTAATTACATTGACACCCAATTCTTGGGTAAGGGTGCATCCACTTTTGAGAGCTCGGGAGAAAAAATTATTCTAATCCCTATTGGTGGTTCTAGTATTCTTGACCTAGAAGAATTATTCTTCCCCATTCCAAAGAATATCTAAAGTATCATATCACTTCATATCACCTTATTCATGATCAAATTAATCATTCCTCCATATTACATTAACAACCCAATCCCTTACACATTGTTGTTATTCAACCATCAAGTGGTCTAGGTGAGCACAAGTTCGTTATATCCATAGACACTCTTTGGTATAGTGACACCATGTATGTGAACCCACAAATTCAGTCCATTTGATTCATGTATGTAATGCCAAACTAGATTGGTAATCCACTATTTCCTTTCTCATACTTCACCCATCATACACTCTTCCCACAGGAATACATCCATAAAATAAACTAATGGTGAACAACATTATCACAATTTGTTTGGAGTCCACTACTCTAAATACATCTAACATGACCATATCATGCTACAATGGGGGGCACACATGCCCCTACATCTCCTCATCATCCTCTATATGATCTCATGCCAGTAGGACCATATGCTCGAATCCCTTACTTGAGTACTTAGAGCACAATGGCACTCCAAAAAATCATCTAGATAGGGGCATAATTCCCACCTTTACCTACCCGATAAGTCCCCTCCATCATCACATGATGAGGGGTAGTATCCCATGCTTAGGGAATGATGGTTCTCCCTGGACACCTTCTCACTTGATTAACATAAGCCTGGCCTAGACCCGAACGATCTATTTATGTTCAAGTATCCTTTCATTCCTTGGATATCTTATGACCTACTGACCTCTCTGGTGAGCCATATACACATCGCATGTCGTAGATGCTTGATAACATATCTTCAAATATTTTACTCTATATGATACCACTCGGTACCCATCTTTGAATTGGTGGAAAGGCATGATCCTACACCTTCTCTAGTAGTTCATTATCGTATTCATTTATTACCTTGATTCTTCACCCAAGAGTCATCCTTCCATGAAGCATTAAGGTCATTTTCCTTAAAGTCACAAATCCAAATTATGATGGTCGGTTTGTCCACTACAATCTCCAAAATATTTAGGTCCTTGTCCTCTCCAAATTCTCCAACAACTCACTATGAAAATGAATTGGATTTGGGTGTGATAATTCCTTTAATAGGAAAAACCCTAGAATTTTTTTTCACATATTGCGAGCAAACCATACCCCGGTTTGACGAACTGTTAACACAGTTGGAAATATCTCACAAATTTTTATAATGGGTCTCTCACTTTACTGTTGATTCAAACTGAATTTTTTCATATGAGAAACCTATAATTTTCTACCACTTTTCCTTGGCACTTGTTGACTCATATGTCGATTTTTTCATGAGTAACCATTACTTACTCATGTTTTTCATGATCCCCTTTCTATCTCTCCCATGTGGTAGCATCATCGAGTCACTTTTTTTTAGATCATCCGAGATGAGTCACCCCTGCATTCATGGAGTATTTTCCAAGTCCCATTGAGTCCCATAACAATTTTTCATCCATTCTTGTGTCCCATTAATCCCATTTTTCTCATTTTAGCCTTAAGCTATACAATTATGTCTCTAAAAATTCTTTGTTTGAGTAATTGACCATCCCCTCCAGAATCGAGTCATTCACTGACATGTCAACCATGCATATTATGATATGACAACGGAATTCATCAACCCACCACTCATCTTCTTTCCTTCCATCATCATATTTGGTATTAGTCCATCAGTAACTTCACTATTATCCCTCGTGCCTTTTTTGAGTATTCCTTATTGCCTCAACTCTAGAGCACCCCCTTTGTCGACTTCGACACATTTATTCCAGAAGTGTGCTCTAGACGGAGGTGTACCTTGGTTCAAGATTTCATCATTATTTGGTGCCTTGGATTAATATAAGGGAATCATCATTTCCATTTGACTTGTTTGTTTCTCATGTGCTCGACTCCAGCTCATTATCATACGATTGAGAATCATACACTTGATGGTTCGGTGATCCAACAGGTTGTATGAGTGATTCTATGGTGTGTGTGATATGTTCTAGACCTGATGAGGGGGTGGCCCTTCAGGTATCCCCCTGCATACTCATATTTCTGCAGATTATGATCCAACTTTAGATGTAGTTCCATAGATTTAATGGGTTCAATTTCAGTCGCTTGCAATGCCCACCGCATGCATGTATCCTTCAGGTGATCCATTCAGATATTTAGAGCCCTTTTTAGTTCATCATGGATTTTTTGGTTGTGATTCCCCCTCAACATGTCAGCATGAGGGGCATTATGGCTTATGTAATCATATGTTATTGTATTCAGTCATGACCTATGCTCTTCCAGGAAAATTATGTATATGGTATTCATTGTATTAGTTTCTTGTCCATTCATGCCAATATATCACGTATCATGTACTCTCTTACTCATACTCACATTATTGGGTGTTGATATTGCAACAAGATGATGAGCTTAGTGGAAAGAATTCGCCTTCACTAAGTGGGCCCGCAGGCTATTTTTGGCACAAAGTCTATTTTTAGACATATGGATCATGTTCTATGAGTTGCAGGATTCTATTTGTGGATGGTTGGTCAAGTTGGAAAAAATAGTTGGACTTCTATTTTTAGACATACTGGGCGGAATCTATTTTTAGATTTCCAGTCTAAAAATAGATATGTCGAATATTATTAGCTCTTAATAATATTTGGACTATAACATTATCTTATTCTCTTGGAGCACTTCAGTTAAGTGCACAGATGTGGCACGGGGGAAATTTGAAAAAGAAAGTTACGATATTCACAGTTAAATTAAGACTATTACATAGTCCCCCGATTAGAACTCATGTGAGAGAGTTTGGTGGAGTTGATTGAGGAGTTGAGAAATGGAGTTGTGTTGATTTTAATAATCTAAACATAGTTGAGCTAGTTTATTTATTCAAACCCGATTAATACACCTAGTGAAGAGTGGTGTGAATTAATTATTAATTAATTCACTAATTATAAACTCATTAATCAAATAAATAATACATCAGTTAACTTTAGTGCATGGACAGTTTCAGTGGAGACCAGTGCAGAGCAAGTTAACTATCAATTGTGACTATATTGTTGCATATTTGCAACAACTTGTGATTGGAGAAGCTCATGAGGATTGCACAGTGCAAGCCAGGTGGTTCAAGTTATTTATTGAGCCATCCCATAGCATTGATTACACAATAGAGGCTGGCTATCAGGTGGCAGATATTGGAGCATGTGTTTTGCTAGATCTAGCTTGATTAGTGTGTAGCAATTGGAGATTGTTTTGAGAGCTTGTGAGGAGCTTTTTACAATGATTATTACATGATCTCTATGACATATAATATACGAATAGTTGGGGTTTTCATCTTTAGCTTTCTCATGAAATATTGTGTTCATATGTGTGATTTTTTATGGTTTTAATGTGTGCATGCAATTGATTTTATTTTCGCATGTAATGATCAATGGTAGAAGAGATTTTGTATTGTGCATGAAGCTAAAATAGTGTGTGATCAGGAGAATCTCGGTGAATAATATATCAGTTATTCAAATTTCTACATGGTATCAAAGCGATATTGATCATTGGAGCAATTGGAAAACATTGAAGCGGTTGAGTTTTGTGCTGGTGGAATTCGAATTTACAGCAGTGTTTTCTTGGTGTCGAAGTTGAGATGTATTTCAACGGATTGCGATTGGAGTATGCCCTTGAGGGTAGCTCAAATTATATTGCATGGAAGGATGGGATGGAGTCGGTGTTGGATGAAAATGGGTTGAAGGAGTTCATAGATGAAGAAATTCCAAAACCTACTTCTAGTGATGTTGTCGTACTTGACGCATGGCAAAAGAAGACAGCAAAGTGTTGAAGAATTCTGTTGGAAGGTGTGAAGGATCACATAGTATCCAGCCTTCATGGTAAGGCTTCTCCATTCTTGATGTGGAAATCTTTGACAGATTTATTTCAAAGCAAGAGCGACCAGAGGAAGTTGGAGCTCAAGGATAAACTCAGAAACATAAAAATGGAGAAAGGCGACAGTATGCCCAAGTACCTCATGAAGTTCATCCAATGCAGGGATGAGCTGGGAAGTGTGGGGGTTACTTTTGATGATGAGGACTTGGTGAGCTTGGCTCTCCTTGGGCTTCCGAAGAGTTGGCATTCCTATCAGGACTCTGTCAATGGTTGGGATAAATTGCCAGGATGGGAGCGACTTTGGTCAGATCTTGTGCAAGAGGAGATAAGGCAAAGTACCAGGGACATATCTTCATCAAAGAACTCTGATGAAGAAAATTGTGCTTTGGCTGCCAAAGCAAAGAAGGGGAAGAGCAAGAAGCATGCTTCTCAATCCGGTGCGAAAGGCAAGAAGCAGGACATGTCCAAGGTGAAGTGCTTTCACTGTCACCAACACGGACATTACGCCACTAGTTGTCCATAAAAGAAGAAAAATAAGCAGGTTGTTGGATCTACAGCTGGAGAGGCCTTAGCCTCGCAGTTTGAGCTGGATTTTTTGCTGATCACATGCTTGGTCTTAAGTGTGATGGGTTCAGTGTGGTTTCTTGACAGTGGTGCATCTTTTCACATGACAGGAGATCGAGATTTGTTTACTGATTTGGATGAGAAAGATCTTGGAGTGCACATCCAGATGGGTGATGATGGTAGATACAGTGTGATCGGTATCAGCACCATTTCCTTTGAGAGGGAGTCTGGTAAACCCTTCATATTGAAGGAAGTGATGCATGTTCCAGGATTGAAGAAGAATCTTATCTCTGTGGCGATCTTAGAAGACGAGGGATATGATGTTGTCTTCAGCAAGGGAAAGGCTTTCTTGCACAGTAAGTCAACTGGTGAGACCTGGAGGATAGGGGTTCAAGTTAAGAACCTTTATCAATTGTAGGTAGATGGTTGCGCAGCAATGGCAGGCAAGGCAAAAGGAGTGGTGAGCCGGGATGATGGTGAGTTGTGGCACCGGAGATTGGGCCACCTTCACCATGGAGCTTTGAAGATACTGCAGCAGATTTATACTGGGATTCCTAAGGGTACTCTTGCACAGTCAGATCATTGCAAGGGATGTACCTTGGGAAAATTTGTGAAAGCCGCCTTTCACGAGAAGGATAGTCGCGCCACGACGATCCTTCAGAGAATTCACACAGATGTGTGTGGACCTTTCTCAGTAGCTTCGACAGAAAAGCACAGGTACTATGTGATATTTGTTGATGATTTTTCTCGTAAGTGCTGGATCTTCTTCATGCAAAAGAAGAGCGAGACATACTCAAAGTTCTGTGAGTTCAAGGCACTGGTTAAGAAATAATTGGGGAAGAAGGTGAAGGCTCTTAGGAGCGACAATGGTGGTGAATTCATCTCTCGCGAGTTCAATGAATTTTGCAGCGCAAAAGGAATTTGAAGAGAGCTCATAGCACCTCTTAACCCACAGCAGAATGGGGTTGCTGAGTGAAAGAAAAGAACGATTGTGGGTGTTGTACAGGCGATGTTGCATGATCAGGGCCTTCCCATACACTTGTGGGCTGAGGCATGCAATACTGCAGTATATGTGTAGAACTGTTGTCCTCACAGGATACTTGGCATGAGTACACCCGAGGAGGCGTTTTCTGGTAAGCAGCCTGATATTTCCCATTTGAGGATTTTTGGTTCACCTGTTTACATTCATGTGACAAAGGATGCCAGGAAGAATCTGGAGCCGAATGCAGAGGTTGGGATATTTTTGGGGTACACTGATACACCCCACAACTATCGTGCATATTTTCCAGACAGTCGCAAGACTTTTGTGCGACGGGATATCAAATTTCATTAGGAGAAAGCCATGAAGTGTTCGCTTGAGAGGGAGCCACACTTGCATGTAGATGAGGAGCTATTAGTTCCTAAGGATGAGCCTCAGGATGTGGATCAGCCATAAGAGGAGGTTCATGGAGTGGAAGAGACCACTCATGCAGCGCCAACCATCAGAGGACGAAAGCGCACTACATAAGCTGAGCGACTGGCTCAAGATGCAGAGAAGATTGTAGGAGCACCTACATCACAGCGTAGACAAAGACATTCAGCTAACCGGTATACTGGATACATGGCTCTTATGAGCAAGTGTATCGTGACGGAGCCATCCTCTTTCGAGGAAGCTGTGGAGGATCCCGCATGGGTAGATTCCATGGTGGAAGAGTATGATTTGATTGTCAGAAACAGTGCATGGGAGATTGTCCCGAGGCCGGAATGGAAATCAGTGGTGGGTTCGAGATGGATCTACAAAGGGAAGCAAGCAGCTAACAGGAGTGTGGAGAAGTACAAGGCAAGATTTTTTGCCCGAGGCTTTTCACATATTGAGGGGATCGATTATGAGGATACCTTTGCACCTGTTGCAAGGTATTCTTCCATACGAACGATTGTTGCTCTCTCAGCGCAGATGGGGTGGCACATTCATTAGATGGATGTGAAGACTGCGTTCCTCAACGGAGTAATTGAGGAGGAGGTGTACATAGAGCAACCCAAAGGTTTCGAGATCTTTAGCAGCGAGTCGCATGTGTGCAGGCTCAAGAGAGTGTTGTATGGCTTGAAACAAGCACCTCGTGCTTGGTACACATGGATAGACAGTTATTTCACCAGACTTGGATTCTCCAAGAGTGAGGTAGATCTGAACCTATACCAGATTTTGGTGGAGGGTAAGTTGCTGATCATTGTACTTTATGTAGATGATTTGATTTTAACGAGTGATGAACTGTTGATACACTCATGCAAGGCTGATCTTGCAAAGGAGTTTGAGATGATGTACTTGGGCCTCCTTCATTATTTCTTGGGATTGGAAATTTGGCAACGCAGTGATGGATTGTTTGTTTCTCAAGGAAAGTATGCCCGGGAGATACTGGAGAAGTTCAAAATGCATGGCTGCAAGCCTGTTGATACTCCTCTTCCTAGAGGATGGAGGAAGGAGGATGCTAATTCGGTGGAGGTAGTGGATGCCACTGTTTATCGACAATTGGTGGGGTCGCTTATGTATCTGGTCAATACACGACCCGACATATGCTATGATGTGAACCAACTTTCACAAGTTCTACTGGAAGGCAGGCAAGCATGTATTGAGATATCTCAGAGGCACATCGGGATATGGATTATGGTACAGATAGTCGGATGAGGTGAGGCTATGTGGCTTCACAGATGCAGATTGGGTAGGGAGCCCAATGGACAGAAAGAGCACATCTGGAGGGATTTTCAGTATCGGGTCAACAACAGTTTCTTGGTACAGTAGGAAGCAGAGATCCGTGGCACTCAGTTCAGCAGAGGCTGAGTATATGGCATCAAGTTTGGCTGCATGCGAGGCTATATGGATGAGGAAGATCCTGGTCGGGTTGTTCGGTTCACACTTAGTGTCTACTCTGATTTATTTTGATAATTAGAGTTGCATCAAAATCTCGGTTAATCTAGTATTTCATGATAGATCTAAACACATTGACATCCGGTATCATCATATCAGATATTGTGTGCAGCGGAAGATCATGTTACTTTCATACATTCCCACGAAGGATCACGATGCTGATATCTTGACGAAGGCGCTCACCAGGAGAAAATTTGAATACCACAGAGGTAGGATAGGGGTGGTAGATAATCCTTATCTTTTTGAGAGGGAGTGTTGATATTGTAACAAGATGATGAGCTTAGTGGAAAGAAGTCGCCTTCACTAAGTGGGCCAGCAGGCTATTTTTGGTGCAAAGTCTATTTTTAGACTATGTCTATTTTTAGACATATGGATCATGTTCTATGAGTTGCAGGATGCTATTTGTGGATGGTTGGTCAAGTTGGAAAAAATATATGGACTTCTATTTTTAGACATATTGGGCGGAATCTATTTTTAGATTGCCGGTCTAAAAATAGATATGTCGAATATTATTAGCTCTTAATAATATTTGGACTATAAACATTATCTTATTCTCTTGGAGCACTTCAGTTAAGTGCACAGATGTGGCACAGGAGCTGACAGAAGGAATTACACTATTCCTAGGGGTTAAGTGGAGCTATTGCATGGATACTTGAGTTAGAACTCATGTGACAGAGTTTGGTGGAGTTGATTGAGGAAGTTAGTGGAGTTGTATTCAGTTTAACTAATCTAAACATAGTTGAGCTATTTGTATCTAGTTTAACTAATTGATACAATTAGTGAGAGTGGTGTGAATTAATTATTAATTAATTCACTAATTATAAACTCATTAATCAACTAAAGAATGCATCAGTTAACTTCTGTGCATGGACAGTTTCAGTGGAGACCAGTGCAGAAATAGGTGAAAGAGCAGGTTAACTATCAGTTGTGACTATACTGTTGCTATTTGCAACACACAGATAGGTGGAGAAGCCCATGAGGATTGCGCAGTACAAGCCAGGTGGTTTATCTATTTAATGAAGCCATCCCATAGCATTGATTACACAATAGAGGCTGGCTATCAAGTGGAAAAAGATTGGAGCATGTGTTTTGCTAGATCTAGCTTGATAGTGTGTAGCAATTGGAGGTGGTGCTGAGAGCTTGTGAGGAGCTTTGTACTATGATTGTTACATGATCTCTATGACATATAATATACAGATAGTTGGGTTTTTCAGCTTTAAGCTTTCCCATGAAATACTGTGTTCATATGTGTGATTTTTTATGGTTTTAATGTGTGCATGCAATTGATTTTATTTCTGCATGTAATGGTCAATGGTAGAAGAGATTATGTATTGTGCATGAAGCTAAAATAGTGTGTGATCAGGAGAATCTCGGTGAATAATATATCAGCTATTCAAATTTCTACATTAGGCACACCATTATTCTTTGTACTCATTTATCTCGGCAGGTATGGGTATGCCTCCCCCAATTCATTTGAGATAATGTACTCCAAAATAAAAGGAGAATTATATCAATTTAGTAGGTCTCACCTCCTCAATTCCTTTTTCCTTCCTTGAATTTCTTCAAATGCATCTCTCTCTCTCTCTCTCTCTCTAACTCCCCATGAGGAATAATTGAATAAATCCTTATTTGTTTGATTTTCCCCAAGGAATAATTAGTTAAACAACAGTTTAATAAATATTACTGGTCATATTTAACCCAAAATAGAAAAATATTAGATAAATCATTATTTATCTTATTATTTTCTAGGAATAATTATTTAAAACATTATTTAAATAATATTCCTTGTTAAATTTGACTAAATCATTTATAAATAATTGAATAAATCATTATTTATTTAATTATTACTCAACCACATTCTTAAAATAAAAATTAAATCATTTAATTATTTATTATTTACAAATAAAGGGATTTGACCAAATTCTATTTCTTTTTCCCTCCAACAAATATAATAAAATATTCCATAAAAGTTGGATCTAGATTTGGTTAATAATATTTTAATTATGCACCAATATCTAGACTAACTCAATGTTTTTTTATAAATAGAAGGGTTTTTCCATTCATTCACTACCTTTTGTTGCCTAAAGATCACTCTGGATCTATACTTTTGGTCTGACTTTGATCCTCCATCATTGTCATATTTTCTATCTTTTCGCTTGTGAACTCCCTTTGAGTTCCATTTTTGTCTGGGTTTTCTATACCATCAAGAGAGAGATCTTAGATCTGAAGCACTGAGGACATACAAGAACCCATCCCATTGAGGGGGATTTGTAACATATTTCTATGTTCCCTTCCTAGGTGTCATAAATACAAAATATTCTTTAAAAATATTCTTGCCTTTTCTATTGGATGCATGGAGCAACTCTTGCTTTTATTTACTGTTTAATGTCTTTAACTGCATAGATCTAGATTTTGTAGCATTTGTCTTGGTCAAATAACTGTAGATATAAATAAATTGGCAGCCATCCTTGATGTTAGGGTTGTTTGTTATGCACAACTAAAGTGGGATTTTTTCGTATGCTTGCGATTAGAATTCACACTAACAACTTGCGACTCCACAAGGGTTTATAATTACGACCATTGTCGTTTTTCAGATCCCTGCATGACTAACTGCTTCAAACTCTAGGGTTTTTCTTCAGCTTCTTGTTTTTATTTTATTAATGTTGTTTTTAACCTTTGAAACCCTAAAATAGTAAAAATTCTAATTCCCTTTTTTTCTGGTCCTATTGCGTAGGTGACAGGTATCAGCCGCAGCTAAGACGACACTTTTTTCTGAAACCTGCTCCTGAGAGTGCAGAAGTGCAGGTCTCACTTTTTGGGCCAAAACCTGTGACCTCAACCTTCAGTATGCAGAAAAAATCCTCAAACCTGTGACATTTGCAGAAATCATGTCAGAAACTATGACCTGTACTTTTTGCAGGAATTTTTCTGTGATTTTTCTGGGTTTGTTTGGGCTACTGTTTAGGGTTTTCTGACCTTTGTCTTTGCCCATTTTGGACCTGTACTTGCTCTGTTTTACTCGTTGAAGTGGGAAGCTAGCCCCTTAGGGCTTCAGTATGCTTCCACCTTTCTAGGAGGAGTTTAGCTAAAGCAAGTCGTATGAGATTTCAATGTGTTCAGCCATTTTTCAGATCTGATCCTGTACCTTTAGATCCATTTGATATTTGTTATTCATCCATCCAAAACACCTCTTTTCAATTTTGTTTGGTCCTTCTCTAGGGTCCCCTCCACTTCCCTTCAGGTTGTAGCCTTTCGCCACCTCATTTGCAGCACTTTTCCCTCTGGTTTTTTGTTGTTTTCTACACCTATTTCTAGTAGATATGGCCCTTAAATCATTTTCCCTCTCGACTTTAGATCCATTGGTTATTTTTGTGTGTTTTGACTTGATTTTTTCTCACCCATAAACTAGTTTTTGGGAAGCCTGCCTCCTTGGGTTTAGATTGATGCATCTTTAGCTGTTTATTTTATGTTATATTCAGTTTTCCTTATTTTTATTTGTAGATTTATTTACAATTATACAACACACTTTTTATTTTTTCTCTACACACGTCTAGGTTTAAAAATTAAAATTAACACACATAACACACACACCCTAAGTGAAGTGCGCCTAGTTTACACCGCCAGGCCAAGACTATAACATTGTAATAATTTGATCTCGCACCTCTCTACCCTTGTTTCGACATTGTAATCATTTGATCCTGCACCTCCTTTCTCTTGCTGGTCTCTCTTCCTTTTGTGATTTGTGTTTTTTCTTCCATCATTGTACCCCCAAGGCATTTATCCTAGAGACTTATTGGCCTTCAACCTCAGTTTCCGTTAGGAAGACTTAATCCTCCACGTAGGATTCGAGTTAATCCTCCACCGAGTCCCCATTTTTACTCTGCTTCTGGTTCATTGGGTTCCCCTTCTAGCTTTATTCTCGGCTCTCCCCCTGTCACCTTCACCATGTATAGTTCAGGACCTAACACTAGTCGTAGCCCCGACGCTAATGCTGGGAATAATACTAGTGGGACCGCAATAGGAACTATCCCGACTACTCCCTTTCTCCCTTATATGGCAGGTCTCAATCTTCTCGATCTTAACCAGTTGATCAATGAACCCATACACCATGATCCTGGTTGGCCTGCTATGCCAATGAATCTCCCTTCTGACCTCCCCAATTTTGAAGGTCTTGCTAGAGAAGATCCTACAAACCATGTTCGATCTTTCAACATGTGGTGTTCATCTGACTCCACCATCGATGACTCTGTCCATCTTCAGTTGTTCCAGCGTACACTTACCAGAGAAGCTTCTAAGTGGTATGTTGATCAAGCCTCCTCCTCTCATAATACTTTTGCGACTCTTGCCCAGGATTTTCTGTCTTACTTCCAGCTTCCCCTTCGTTATGACACTGTTACCAAACTTTTGACCTTTTTTCGTCAATCATCTGTGACTCGCCTATCCAATCGTGTCCAAGAATGGCGGAGAAGAAAGAGCCTAATTCGATCACCTACCTTCGAAGACTGTGTCTACATGGACTGGTTTCTCAGATCCCTTTTTCCTGCTATTAGCAAAGATGTCGCATCTCATTTCCCTCAGACCGAAGAGGTTGCTCTATAGATTGCGTTGAAATATGACTTTATCTACGCACAATATGGTTATGTTTATACTGTCTTATGTAATGCTCCAAATCTGGAACTTGCTGCTCCATCGGGAATATCTTAAGATATTCCAATTCCTTCTTCAGTGAGACACCACAAGTCCATTTCAGAGATTGACTGTTGGAGCATTTATAGGATATGTCTCCTTCCAAATAAGGGAGATATCCTGAGGCTAGCTGGCCCTTCACAGAATCTGTCTATGGATATGCAATATTCCACTTCGGGAATTTCTACTACAGGGTCCTTAAGGACGCTATATAAGGAAGTTGTTGTAAAAATAGGACAAAACACTGTTGGGATGCCTTAGAACACACATCATACAACTCCTATGCAGAAAATGAGCTCAAAGAAATAACTCTATATGGGTTATTTAGATCTCCCCAATCTAGGTCTCTAAAACAAATCTCAATGAGAGAGCTTACAACAATATAAGACCATTAACATTAAATCTGCAACTTTGAATACATCATAAGAGGGAAAATTATATAGCCATCATTATATTATGATATATCAGCAATGAAATACAAGAAATAGTTGAGGGACAAGCCATTCAAGCTTTAGGATCCAACCTCCACTGATTAAGCAATAAGATACATGAATTGCTGCAACTTCACAAAATGCCGGAGAGCAGTGAATGCACTGTGTATATGAAGATATGAACTGATGAATATGAATAAAATGTACATATGGCTGAAGGAATACAAAATAATTCCCAATAACAAGAAAATGGGCTGAACTATGGGATTTCTAGCCAATCTAAGAGAGATTGCTAGAAATGTCGAAACATACAAAAATGTGACAACTGATTTGTCACTGCAACTAATAAAAAATATGAATGAGGCCATGGCAGATATAAAATTTAAATTCCTTCCTCTGATAATGTCTCTAAGCACAAGGTTTGATCCCTTTGTCTAAAAAACACACTCTTGATGAGCTCTATGAACCCTCCTCACACTGCCATCATAAAATAACGCAGTTCTACCATGGAATGTGTAGTGGGAGATGATGAATACTTGGCCAAGTGCCAAAGATATGAAAATGAAGCCCGAGAATCCTCCTTGCATCTCCTCCAATGATTATATCACTCCCCCACTGAAGAAAACAAGCTAAGATGACTCCATGAGTTCCTCCTTTGCTGCCCCAAGCAACATAACGTTCTCTCTGTTGCAGAGCTAACACTGTAGATGATGGTAGTAGTTGTGCCCAATGCCAGATTGAGGAATATGTAGCTCAATCCTCATCCTTCCTTGAGGAAGATGTAGGGGTTCCCGACCGGGAACACCCTAGTGCCCGAGGGCACCATCACCCTACTAAACAGCTCGGGGATGCAAGCCTTTGTAGACCCAAGTCTAAACTCAAAAACGTGATGCAAATGGGCTGCCATATCCTCCATATAAAAAAATGGAACTCTTCTCCACCAAGGTCCCACCAATTAGGGTTTCCAACCTCATGTGAGTGTCTTCCCTCCAAAACTGCGCAGCTTCTCTAGGAAGCCTTTCCTCCTTGGGCAGCATTGTTGACTTTAGTCAAAGATGACTAAACCAAGTGAGCTGGGTTCCATTCACACCCGTAGGTGTTTTATTCCAGCTGCTTATTCACCTCCTTTTCACATAAGGAGTTTTATTTATTCATTAGAAAGGGGCTAAGGTGTCTCCTTCCCCATTTTATTTAACAAAAATAAAATGTGCAACTATAATGTTCCATTTTAGCTTGAGGCTAAAAATTGAGAACATTACAGTCCTCCCCTCCCACATGTTGCTTGCCCTCAAGAAACTTCATAGAGAGAACAAAATTTTCTCCCCCTTCTTCTCTTGTGGCCTCCTCATCTATGATATCCACCACTGCTCAAACATGCTGCAATAAATTTGTCCTCCAATGCTCTCTCCCATGTATGCAAGCTGAAAATGATGCTCCTCATGGAAAGATAGAAGGTGTAGTGGAATCCTTCTTTCTCGAATGTGGCCTCCTTAAGGTAGGAGTGATGATATGCATGGGAAAATTTTTCTCCCAATGATGATCCTCTCATCCATTCTATCATCCAAATGAAAATCTCAACCCCTGGTTTCTGCAATGTGTTGGGGCTGAATGGAAGGTTGGGCTTTTGGTTCCCAAGATGTTTCTCCCTCCATTTTCTACACATATGGGGCTGCCTTTGTCTTTGGGTTGGAAAGGTATGGCCTCCAAGAATGGCCCAAGCTACCCCATCAAGAAAAATCAGCCATGAAATGCCTCTGCAAATTCTCCAAGTGGTCCCTCCCACAAGAAGGTACAAGTAGCAATGTGGCAAACATGGTTTTCCCATGGTATCTCCTGCAACTTAAAACATGTATAATGGGGAGAATCATGCTCCCAATGGGCTATACATACAATACTCTCCAAATAATGCTCCTCATGAGTGTACAACATCAGAAATAAAAGGAGAAATACACAATAAAAGAAAGTTTTCAAATGACAACCGGAGAGTGGTTCAAAGGTCCACTCATGGAACCTGCGCAGTGCCTCTTGGCCTGCCTCAAAATCACAAATAAAAAGTGATTTAATAGCCACTTTTTTGCTTCCAAAACATCTCATCATAAGATAAAACATGAGAACACTATTTGGTGCCAATGGTGCACACCAAGGAATATGTGGCTTCCCCCACAAACCATCATAAACATAGCCAAAATCAAGGCTACAAGTAGCTGCAAGTACATCACATCAAATTCAAGAAGGGATAATCCCTCCTTGAGACAATAGGCTGCTCATATGAAGTAAAGAGGTACGAAATGGGAAATTATACCTTCTCTACCATGTACTTGAGACCTTGAGCTGAAATGGCTCATCTGAATGCTCTCCCTCTCCTCCAATGAGTAAGGGAATGGTTGTGCCAACCTCTCCAAAAAAATTCGGGCTATGAAGCTATCCATATGATGATGTATATCATACTGAATTCCCTCCCAAGTGAACTCCTCTAGCAAAGCAAAGTATGCATTCAAATGCATAGCTAGGAAGTCCTCATATGCTTCATGCAATAGTTTCTCCTTGAGACTAGAAAATCTAGTCAAGAAGATCCTGCCATAACAATAGATGACCATATCATCAACCATGTATCTGTCATCTCCCTCCTGGTCAGCAAGAATCATGCGTGCACCAAGATCCTGGGGACACTCAACCAAAATCTGAGTCCTCCAACCGGGATCAAGCCTCCACATAGAGAGTGCTGGTGTTCTGCAATATGGGCTCCCTCATGCTACTGCCTGCTACCTTGACATCCACCATGCCAAATTCATCCTCCAAGTTGCTGCCATGCCATCATGTAGCTACTCATGCTAAAATAGAAATTATGCTCTCTGAAAATGAGCCTCCCATGAGAGACTATCACCTCCGAAGAATATCCTGATCCTGGCCAATGTAAGCATGAGTGGCCTCCATCTACTCCAATGCATCAAAGAGTCCTTCCTCAAAGGAAGTATCATCTCTCTCACTAAATCTATGGAGTAACCATCTTGCATCATGAATATGCTATCCTCCATCCATGCAGCAAACTCTATCAGCGCAGTATAGCTGATGAGAGTGGGTGAGACTAAAAATGAGAGAGTGTATCCCTCCCCCTTGAGCTTGTCCCAAACTCTCTGCGCTGTGTTGGATTCCTCTAATGTCTCCACCTCTCCGAAATACAAGAGTGGTGAACCAAATGACATGATGCCTCTCATCATCTCTAGATCATGTGGCCTCCCAAGTGGAATGCCTCCAAAAAGTGAGACATCAAGATAGGAAGTGGACTGTATACATGAGGGGAATGAAAGGTCCCTCTCTCTCTACTATACAGTGCAGTCCTTCTCCTATGTGAAGAAAATATCTGAAATAGATAAGGGTAAATGTCCATCATCCATTCATTCTGATCCTTCTGCTCTTCTTCTTCTTCCAATGGTGCAGCGCTGTAGGTTCTTCTATGCATCTCCTCTCTACCAACATGTGAGTGTATCTCCTCCTTAATGAGAGGCCTTGGATCTTGGCCTTCCTTTGAGAGAAATACCTCTACACCTCAAAAATGGAAGAGTTCCCTTCATACAATGGGGGTCTTGCCTCTATCAAGCCATTCTCCTGATTTCCTCCCCCTCTAGAAAGATGGAATGATCTTTGTTTCATGGTCCCCTTCCATGCATGCAAAGTGTTTGAAGTTTTGTCACACCATGTTTCACATTGGTTTTCATCAATAACCTTTGCAAAAATCCTTGTGACTTCAACATATGATCTCTCATTTTCATGAAAACATGAAATAGAATTCTGAAACCAATCATCATGAATCATACCTTTGAGTTGCAGCGTTGCTCCTCCAAAGGCCTCAACTTTTCCTTCCATCCTTCTTGTAGTAGCTATGGGAAATGTACTGCACTGTGGATCTGCATGTATGGCTGAATTCTCACACCCTCCATGAGAATATATAGGGCTTTCTTCATCCACAAACCCTTTCAGAAAATTTCTCCAAATTTTCCCTTTCATCAGATCTTCAATGATGTTCTCAATGGTCTGGAAAAGAAGAAGGGAGACCTCCTCTTCTGTCATTCCTTTTCCCTTGTTTCCTCTGTCAATATCCTCTCCTTGGAGAGAAGCTCCTCTTGCTGATGGAATTAAATATTGTGCACAGGATGAGCCAATATTGATGCTCTGATACCACTGTAATGTTCCAAATCTGGAACTTGTTGCTCCATCGGGAATATCTTAAGATATTCCAATTCCTTCTTCGGTGAGACACCACAAGTCCATTTCAGAGATTTACTATTGGGGAATTTATAGGATATGTATCCTTCCAAATAAGGGAGAGATCCTGAGGCTAGCTGGCCCTTCACAGACTCTGTCTATGGATATGCAATATTCCACTTCGGGAATTTCTGCTACAGGGTCCTTGAGGACGCTGTATAAGGAAGCTACTGTAAAAATAATAAAAACCACTGATGGGATGCCTTATAACACACATCATACAACTCCTATGCATAAAATGAGCTCAAATAAATAACTCTAGATGGGTTATTCATATCTCCCTAATCTAGGTCTCTAAAACAAAGCTCAATGAGAGAGGTTACAACAATATAAGACTATTAACATTAACTCTGCAACTCTAAATACATCATAAGATGGAAAATGATACAGCCATGATTATATTATGATATATCAGAAATGAAATACAAGAAATAGTTGAGGGACAAGCCACTCAAGCTTTAGGATCCAACCTCCACTGATTAAGCAATAATATACATGAGTTCTTGCAACTCCACAAAATGCCGGAGAGCAGTGACTTCACTGTGTATATGAAGGTATGAGCTACTGAATATTAATAAAATGTACATATGGCTGAAGGAATAGAAAATAATTCCCAATAACAAGAAAATGGGCTGAACTATGGGATTTCTAGCTAATCTAGGAGAGATTGCTAGAAATGCCGGAACATACAAAAATGTGACAACTGAGTTGTCACTGCAACTGATAAAAAATATGAATGATGCCATGGAAGATCTAAAATGTAAATCCCCTCCTCTAATAATGTCTCTAAGCACAAGGGTTGATCCCTTTGTCTCAAAAACACACTCATGATGAGCTCTATGAACCCTCCTCACACTACCATCATAAAATAACGTAGTTCTATCATGGACTGCGCAGTGGGAGATGATGAATACTTGGCCAAGTGTCAAAGATATGAAAATGAAGCCCGATAATCCTAATTGCAGCTCCTCCAATCAGTATATCACTCCTCCACTGAAGAAAACAAGCTAAGATGACTCCATGAGTTCCTCCTTTGCTGCCCCCAACAACACAACGTTCTCTCTGCTGTAGAGCTAACGCTGTAGATGATGGTAGTAGCTGTGGTCAATGCCATATTAAGGAATATGCAGCTCAATCCTCATCCTTCCTTGAGGAATAGGTAGGGGTTCCCGACCGGGAACATTGTAGTGCCCGAGGGCACCATCACCCTGCTAAACAGCCCGATGATGCAAGCCTTTGTAGACCCAAGTCTAAACTCAAAAACATGATGCAAATGGGCTGCCATATCCTCCATATAAAGAAAGGGAACTCTTCTCCACCAAGGTCCCACCAATTAGGTTTTACACCCTCATGTGAGTGTCTTCCCTCCAAAACTGGGCAGCTTCTCTAGGAAGCCTCTCCTCCTTGGGCAGCGCTGTTGACTTTAGTCAAAGATGACTAAACCAAGTGAGATGGGTTCCATTCACACCCTTAGGTGTTTTATTCCAGCTGCTTATTCACCTCCTTTTCACATAAGTAGTATTATTTATTCATTAGAAATGGGCTAAGGTGTCTCCTTCCCCATTTTATTTAACAAAAATAAAATGTGCAACTATAATGTTCCATTTTAGCTTGAGGATAAAAATTGGGAACATTACATCTTACCTGATCTCCCTAGACCCGGTGGTGCCAATGCACCAGGGGCATCCCATGCTGCTGACGGTATCGTTGGAGCCCTTTATCATCTTTACACTCATCCTTCCACAGGTTATGGTTTTCCTCGGGGAGGCGTTAGGTCCTCTATCACTTTTCCCCCTCCCAGTAGCATGTATCCAAGATACGACATGCCTCCTCCTTTTTCCCAACCTGTTTACCACAATGTTTCCCAACCTCCTTATTACCACTATCCACAGTCTGGTGCTTCAGCTCCTCTAGCATTAGCACCCCCACCTCCCTTTCCTTCTCAAACCCCGCAACAGTAGCCACCACCCCCCCAGTGTAATGTTCCGAAATGGAAATCGGCAGCTTTTACACCACTGAAGAACTCCTTTGTCGGAAATATGAACAAGGCTATGTCAGAGATGGACTGAGAGGGATTTTACCAGTTATATCACCTCTAAAGAAAGGATGAGAATCGGAGGCTATCTAGCCCTTTCTCAGGCTCTGCCTATAGCTATGTAAATACTTATTCCTCAGAAGATCTTGCTCAAAAAGGGATGAGCTACAGCAACATCTGAACTTCAATAATGAATAGCAGTGAAATAATACATCATAGTGTATAAGAAGAGTGCATGGATGTTATATAAAGTAGCAACAACAAATAATATACAAATCTTGACGAAGAAACCTCTCAATATAGCCTCAATCAAGAATGTGCATGAGAACTCAAGACTACACTGCTACAAATTGCTGCCCTAGCCATGATTGCGTAGTTACATGAGGAGAGTGCAACATATAATATGAAAATGTGATGATATATCATTATCATCCCAAGAAATGAGGGGGAGAAAGCTCTCAACCCCTGAAAATAAATAACTAACAATCCTTAGAAGGATTGGCTGCAATATGTGTACAAAATGATCAAATACAAAAATGTCAGAGTTGCAGTGTAGCTGCTGCAACTCAATAATAATACATGAATGGAGAAGGGGAAGAATGCTACAAATAATATGATGACCTCCTCCAATGATCTCCTAAGTGAAAGGCTATCCCTTTCACAGAATATTACACTCTCTAATCGCCAAGGTGAATCCTCCTGCAATTGCCCTCTGAAAATAACGATGTAAGAGGGAGTGGCTGCGCTGGGGCTGAGATGAAACACTTGGCCCTATGCCAAAATATACAATAAAGCTTCGGAAATTTCCTTTGCTTATTTCTTAGAGAAAGAAGGAACTCCTCCTCTTCAAAACTAGCTTAGGAAATGGTGGGATGATGATCCCTCACTGCTACCTCCAGCAACTCAAATGAATCTGCCCAACAGAAAATTTGTAGCTGAAAGACATGGCTTTGGCCTCAAGCCTGGATGTGAGGAAGAAGAATAATAGCTCCTCCAAGGCCTCCTAAGGAAGAGAAGGAAACTCCTAAATAGGAATTCCCCTTGTGCTAAGCAGCACAAGCTATCTCAGTTGAACAACTAAAGAGAGAAAATTGAAATTCTCAAGCATAATGAAAAATGGTTCTCCTTCACCTTTTTATGCAAGGAATGCTTCCTTGCCATGGACCCCACCCATTAGGGTTTCTCTCTATTAGTCATCAGTATTTTTCACCTGTTGATGATGACTAGTTTTTAAAGCCAAATTTTCTAGAAGCTGATCTCCAATTTGTCAAATCTGTCATCTAGAAAACACCCCTAATTTTTTTTTGTCCTCCTACCTTTTCTAGTAACCCTATGATGAGAAAAAACCTAGTTGTCAAGTCCTATCTAGTTTCAGTCATATAAACTTGTCCATGAGCTGTCATAAGTGAAAATTTATCTGCTATCATTTACACTCTTTCCCAAGTCATTCATTATCCAACTGATGATAAGAATGTCAGCCACCCTACCTCTGGTCATATGTCATTTTGAGATCTAATCCTATCCAAAGAAAATACTCAAAATTTTCAAAGATCTCCCCTAAGTTAGGTAGTGGCGCTCTAGGGAATCCCTTCCTTGGAAAAAACATCCTGAGCCAAAATATTTTGTTCAATACCAGCCAACCTTGAATTAGCGCTTAAATCTGCAAAAAAAAAAGCTTGATACACCCATAGGTCACGCCACTAAAAGGTCTTGAGGTCTCAGCAATACATGTTTCAAAAGGAAAGCTGATATAATGTTGATCTACAGTGTTCCAGTGTCCCTTTCAAAAGCAGAGATGTGCAAGTATTCCAAAATACATTATCAAAATAAACATGAGAAGATAGTTGCTTCTCATGTTGTCTTGAGCCTGGGATAACAATACTAGTCAGAGAGAAAATTCAACAAGCCTTTGCAAACACAGTCAAGAAAGGTTAGTAAGTAATGACTAGCAAGAAAATACTCTACAGATACAAGTCATGTGGCTCCTGGTTTCAAAAGATTCACAAGGGTATTCTAAAAACATGATACATATCTCAGAAAATGCCTCTTATAGCATATTGTCAAATTTTCACTTTATTACTTATTGTGATATACCAAGCAGAGATATGTATTACAAGGAAAGATGACACAGTCTGGGAAAGGGATGAAATGTCATGACTGTGTTAACCTCCTCCAAACATGAGTAGATGGTGGGTCGCTTGTTGTAAACCTCCTCCAGTATAAAGAGCAGATGGTTTGGAAATATTATGTTAACCTCCTTCATTTAAAAGAAGATGGTTATGAACATGATAAGGACCTCCTTCATTTAAAAAAGCAGAGGGTCAGGAATAGAGGTATAGCCTCATTCAAAGAGCACAAGACTAACAGTGTCTCAAATGACCTAAAAACCTACACCACTTCCTCCAAAGGATGAAACAGCTGATATATCAGTAGTGTTTCAAAGGGTGTTTAAATGAGTTCACTGTTTAAAGGATAGATCTAAAATTCATTGGGAAGAAATTGAAGGTTTATGAGTTGAAGTTTGGTGTTAAACATAGGCCATGCAGTGATATTATGATGTTCAAGAAGCTTTGTTTTTTCTGTCCATAAAGGTCTTCTTCAAAGGGAAATATGAGGCTAGAATGACCACAACTTGGAACAAGCTCATCAAAATGACAGGAAGGGTATGACACAATGACTCAAATTCAAGACAACATTCAAAGAAATAAAACATACCACAGTCACGGACAAGACCTTTTAATGTATTTAAAAACAAACTCTAATGTTTATATAATTGCATTAAGGGTCTTTAAAATCCTTCTCCTTGATAAACAGATATAGGTCAAATCTTGGTGAGTGAAAATGAGGTTTTTTTCCACAGTCAAGAGAAAATTTTATAAAGTGCCTAACAGTTCAGCATAACAATTCAGCAGTCTTTGATATGGTTCCTGAAGTAATTTTCCTTTTTAGGGGACATAACAGCCTCAGTCTTCAACAATTGCCTCCTCATATGCATACAAAGAGGACAGTTAGGAAAATAGGTCCCGATGGTATTTTAAAAGGTCATATATTACCAATAACAGTGATTTATATTTGATATGACAAAAAGCCTTTTCAAAAGGCATCCAAACCCTTACAAAGTAAATACAAAGGTTTTTGAGCTTATTTGAATTATAAAGGCAGAAGTGACCGTTTATGTAGAAATTTGAATAACTGATATATTATTCACCGAGATTACCTGATTACACACTATTTGAGCTTCATGCATAATACATAATCTCTTCTACCATTGATCATCAGACTATGGAATTAGGTATACCAAGATGCGTACATTAAAATACACCAAGGTTACACATAACAGAATATGTAATGGGGAAAGTTTACAATGAAAACCCCCCAATTATCTCGTGTATTATAGTAATGATAGAGAGAACATGCAATAACACATAGAACAAATTTCATGTTTCTCAAGATTATTCCCACTGTTACACAAACTAGCTTCGTATCCGAACAAGTCACAGTGTTCAAATTTCCCATCACACCGCTCATCGCGTAACATAAGATGAGAACGAATGAGATCCAAGTTCGAATCTCTTTGACCTGGCTCGTACCGCGCAATCCTCATTGGCAATCTCAATCAATGTGCAAACTTATGCACAAGACATGGGTGAACCTATAGTAGACTCATCTTTTCACCCACCTCAACATCGGGTTCTCATTGAACTGCCCATGGCTAAGGAAAGAACTGAAAGGTATTTTTAACATTTATGAGTTTATAATTAGTGAATTAATTAATAATTAATTCACAACACTCTCACTAATTGTATCAATCAGTTAGACTAGATACAACTAGCTCAACTAAGTTAAACTGAACACAACTCCATTAACTGTCTCATCAACTCCACCAAACTCTGTCACATGAGTTCTAACTGAAGTCAACCATGCAATAGCTCCACTAAACCATAGGAATAGTGTAATTCATTCTGTCAGCTGCATGTGCCACTTCTGTGACTCGAACTAAAGTGCTTCAAGAGGATAAGATAATGTTTAGAGTCCAAATATTATTAAGGGTAAATAATATTTGACTTCCCTATTTTTAGGATAGGCAGTCTAAAAATAGACTTCGACCTATAGGTCCAAAAAATAGAGGTCCATCTATTTTTACCAACATGACCAATACTCCAAGAATAACATACTGCAACCCCTGGACCATGCTCCATATGTCTAAAAATAGACATAGTCTAAAATAGACTTTGCGACAAAAATCACCTGTGTGGGCCCCGCCCAGTTTAGGTGATCACTTTCCAACTAGGATCAGGAATGATGTTTCAGGATGCCTCCTTCACTGTTTCTTGTTGCAATCTTCAACACTCCCTCTCAACAAGAAAGGATTGTCTTTTCATGCGACATGCAACTCCATGCATTCTCCCTGCAACCTTCACAAGTGCCATGCAACTCCATGCATCTGCTCTGCAACTCTTCCGAAACTAAATAGGCTCCAAACAAATCAATTAGTTTGATGCATCTATCATCAAAGTCTTCGACTTCTGCTGGTACCAACTGCACATGTCATCAGGAACCACTGCACTGTTGAACTCTTGTACCCATGCACTCTTGCACTTGCTGTCAACTCTGATCCGCGCTCCAGTATCCGACACTGTCACTTTGATCTGCCTGCATCAATCCAACTGATCATGCTACTGTTGCGTTGTGGGCACCTCGTAGCCAGGTTCAATTCATGAGATCCACACCATCTCATGAATCCTGCCCAGAAATCTCCTCTTGGGATTAATCATGCATGTCGCCCCACCTCTCACCTGGTGGTATAGCTGCATGCACTCCCTCTGCCCATCTGGCACGAAATTTCTCCGCATGAGTGGTTTCTTCCACTCCATGATCCTCATCTTGTGGCTGCTCCACATCCCGAGGTTCACTATTACCTGCATGCAAAACTTGCTCCCTCTCAAGCATCAATTGCATGTCTTTCTTGCACTTCCCAACAGTAGGAAGCTCCATAGACATCCCATCTACTTCAAGTCTGTAGAGATTCTTTGCTTGAATCCCAACCTTCTTGACTTGTCCTGTTGCCTTGTGCCGAAGGAAAACTTTTCCTTCACTGAAGACAACTTCATACCCTTTATCCTCTAACATTGCGACTGAGATAAAATTCTTCTTTAAACCTGGAACATGCACTACATCTTGTAAAAGAATGATTTTACCTGACTCCCTCTGAAAGGTTATGGTACCAATGCCGGTCGCATTGTATCGTCCATTTTCGCCCAACTCAACATGCAACTGGAGATCTTTCTCCACCAAGTC
>JAXQQM020065894.1:0-61066 GCA_034641835.2 Pinus albicaulis
GGATTTGCACACTTTCCTTGGTCTATTTTTTGCTTGGGGTTCATTTCTTTCATTTTCTTGACCAATTTATTTTTCTTACCCTTTGATTTTTCTTTTAGGGTATACCCTCTTTACATTTTTTAAATTTTTTGATTTTTTGGTTTTTCAAGAATATGGAACACCTTTGCTCAAGAAAAGGTTTGAACATATTCCATAGTTCAATCAAGACAATCATGAAAAATGATACCTATTGGTATAGGAGTTTTCCAATAAAAATAACCGACGGTTGTAATCCTCCTTCTATTAAAATCAATAGAACTGTATCTGTTTTGTCCATTCAATTCTTAATATTCTCATTATTGTTTGAATATTTACATAGTATGATATGAATGGCTCCGATGAGTATAATTTAGATGTTCATTATATATTGGCTTAATTGATAGGATATATGTTGTGTTAGAAATTACACGAGTGCTTTTATTGATTGCAGGACTAAGATTTAGAGCCGGTGAAGAAGGACTCTTGCTTCGCTGCCTAGTGCTCTCCAAGGGACTCCGAGATCGTCGAAGAGGTAATTTTCTATCACATTCCGTCAAGTTGTTTTAAGTTAATATGAACATGTATATGCCATCTTTGTGAACTATATAGATAATCTTATCATCTGCCTCGGGCACCAGAAAGCCCTGAGAGGGATATACGGTAACCAACAACCCAAGCATTTTACCCTATAGCAGTGACATCCATTCAGTTGAGTACTGAAGAATCTCAGGCATTGGAGCGTCCATCCAGTGGGAGCTGGAGAAGAATTATTTTCTAGATTCTAGGAAGTTGGAGCTTTATTTTCAATTGGAGTTGAATATTAAAGAATTATTAGAAAAGCATTAGGTGGTTTTTGTCCCGGAGTGGGTTTCCACCTTAAAAACTGTGTGCATTCTTTTTCCTCTTGTTTGCTACTATCATTGTACAAACACTAATAATAATTGAAGATTAACTAATGCTTTAATTGAAATGAACACTGATTCAACCCCCTCTTAGTATTTCCAACACAGAATCCTCAAATAAAAGCTTGGTAAAAATTATCAAGAATTTGCTGGAAGACAACAAAAAATCATGGCACAATAAGCTAGTACATGTCTTGTGGGCAGATAGACTAACCATTAAAAAATCCATTGGAATGTCTCCCTACTAGCTAGTTTATGGAACTGATGCAATATTTCCAACTAGTTTAGGAGTTCCAGTCATGAAGTTGATCTACGAAGTACAGTCTAAAAATGATGATGTGACAAGGAGAATAAAGCAGACTATATGTTTACAGGAAACCAGAGAGGAAGTATACATCAGAGCCCAGCAACTACATGAAAACATCAAGAAGCTTTTTGACAAAAGAACCAAGGCTAGTGATTTCAAGATTGGTGATAAATTTTTGAAATGGGATTCAAGAAGAGAAGATAAGAGAAAACATGGGAAATTTGATAACTTATGGCAAGGCCCTTATCTTATCCAATCTGCTATTGGAAACAATGCATTTTTCTTGCAAGAGTTGGATGGAGCTGAATACTTTGGAGGTCCTGTCAATGGAAGGGTTCGCAAACATTATTTCTGTTGACTAATATTTTTCCTTTCAAAGCTTTTACTCATTGTATATAACACTGCATTTTAAATTTGAAAAAAATAAAAATACAAAAACATAAAAAAGGAAAAGAGGACAGAAATAAAAGAAGAAGGTACTGCCCCATACCCAAAAAGAAGGAAAAATCTAAAAGTGTGCAAGCTTAAATGCCACTACCAAAAACAACAATCTTATTTTAGTCATATAGCCTAATCATGACTAAGATGGATTTCAATTTTCTACTGATAAGTTAGTGAAGAATATTTTCCAAACTGTTTAATCTTGGCTTATCAGTAGAATATATTAGGATAGAAAAAAAGTGGTTCAAACAAGCCCAAATCCTGAACTTGTGAGATTGATGAAGAATTGGTTCTAAAAAATGCTCAAATTATGAACCAAGAGAAAAGAAAAGAACAACTCCAAAATATCAAAACCAGAGCTGAAAGAAAAGAATGAAGGATGTTTTAAATTTTTAGATCTTAAGCCTTCACAGTTCTGTTTTAAATTTCCACAAATAAAGTCTATGTGCAGTTTGTACATAATGCCATAGTCCCACAGCAAATCACACTGCTTAATCCTGATTTGACTGTGTTTGAATTTCTGTTTTAGAAGATAGAGAATAAAATCTGCCAGACAGTTTAATCCTGGAAGATAGCAGCTTAGGAAGAGAATTTATGAGTTCAAAAGTTTAATCTGAACTCATGGAGGAAATAAGGGTAGATTCAGATTAGTTTTTCTTGTTTTCAAAATAATAAAATGTTGATGTCAAAGGTTTGCAAGTCTAAATGCACTTGATGAAGAAAAAAAGTTGGGAAGTAGGTTGTGAGGGTAGTTGATTGGGAGAAATGTATTTTCTGATATGAAATACTGATCATCTTTTCTAAAGAACCATGGTCAAAGAAGAAGTTTGTCAATGGATCAAGGCATAGGTCTGCATCCCAGAGATAAAATATGAAATTATTAACACCTCCAAGGAGCTTCCATCCCCAAGTGGAGCCACTATTAGCCATCAGTAAATTTTGTTTCAGCAAATGATGGCTAAAGAAAGTCTTTGGTCTTCAAGAAATAGATTTCATGCAAAATTTGTGACTTCTTGAAGCCTCTTGGTGATCCTTGTCTCAAAAAGGTCCATGAACTTGGTATTTTCACTTCAAAACCTTCAAAATCCTGCTATCCCCTTTAAAAATCCACCAAGAAATCTGTTGTTTCCTTCAAAACTATTTCCTAAAACAACCCCATTTTCATCATTTCATTCACTCATTGTGGCCCCTTTTCATCCTACATTTTCCTCTGAAAAAGCTCCTTTTCTCTCTTTCATTTTCCTTTCATCATCTTAAAAAACCCTCAAAACTACATTTTGTTTCATAAAAAATCCCGTCTTATGGCTATAAAACCCTTTTTTATGGTTTAATAACCCTCCCTTATAGCTATCAAGACTTAAGAAAAAAAAAATACTATTAAAAATGAAAAAAACCCACTTATTCCGCTTTTATTAATAACACAGGCCTTAAGCCCCTGAGGGCTTAAGGCTCCAGCCCCCTATCCATCATGTTCCCAAGCCCCGCAACCAGGCACTAAATTTTTTTTCTCTCGGCCCCTCTTCCCTCGGCCCCCCAGATCTTTCTCCACCACGTAACTAAGTGGCTATGACCTGGCGCTAAGTCATTAACCCCTTAGTCCGTTTCTCATAGCCCCAGTTCTTTGTTCTCCCACAGGACCACGCCCCTACCTAATCCCCAGCCCCTTCCCTTCTGTCTTTACTTACCCTCCAAATGACAGATCTCCACTGTCGATCTGGGAGATCTAATGACAGTAGTTCACCCTACCATCCTTTTTTTCCTTCCCCTTCTTTCTCCTTTCCTCCGCCTTATCACTCCACCATGCAATCTCCACCGTCGATTTATCAAAATCCGACGGCCCTCGCCCATCCTGTCACCCATCCAATCCTACACTGACACCTGGCCTCCACTTAACCAACCCACCAAGCTCTTCTCTCCATCGCGCTCCTCCGTAGCCGTTGGATCTTCCCCCTAGATCCAACGACCTACGATCAATATCGCGTGATTTTTGCATCTGAGATTTAACATTCTGAAATCACTCAAAATAGGCCGTATTGCAAAGGCCACACAACATGTTTTCATTGAATCATGTTCCCTCCAGGAAAACCCACTTACCACCCAAGGGTCGCACGAAAACAACTGGTGGTCTTCCAAAAACCGCTTTGCCCAAATTCGAGCCAAATATAGTTTTAAACCAAATTTTCACCGGTTTTCCTCAATAAAACTCTTCCACCTTCATAATCACCCCCTCCACACTTCTCCCCCTACTCTCTATCAGCCTCTACAAGCATTTTTCCAACCCGCAGGATTTTATGTAACGTTTTTGTGGTTTTTGCAGGTTTTTGACAACAGTTTTTGAGGCCAAAAGCCCCCTATGGTTCATAAAGAGACAGGGCCTAAGATCATGATCCCTGAAACTCCGAACATGTAGAATAGAGGCTTCTGGGTTTATTTCATGGTTTATTCAGTGCTTGATGAGTACTGGTTATCCATCGAGCCCTCCAACGCTCTAAAATCCACTTATACATAGCAAAGAAGAAAAAGACAGAAGAGGTTTTAGACAAAGGATTACGCATAAAAGTTGAAAGGGTTAATGCACAAGTTTGAAATATTAAAAGATTAATCCTACTGTTTTAGTGTTAAATCAAAGTTAAAAGGCAAATGACAAATCCAAATCAGTGAACACAGTCAGCATATAAGGTTTCAATATTCTGAAGTAATTTTAAAAGGCCTTAAAGTAAGAATTAGGGCCTAAACAATGTTTAAAGTCAGCAGGACAGAAAAATCAATAAAGGAAGCCTCCGAATGCCACATCATCGAGGCTATAACTCCCCAAAACTGCCACCTACAAGCTAATTTCACCTAAAGAGTGCATATTAATGACACATTCAAGGATATTTTTAAAGACGGCTCAAAATTAACTACCAACCTACCAAAAGCCCCCAAAGTCAACAAAGGTGACTGAAGGTGATGAAATTTAATGTAAAATTGATTAAAATAGAGATGAAAATTTGAAATCTTCTCCCTTATGCCCCACAAAGGTCGAGAAACCATTACTCTGTATTAATTGCACAAAGGACTCTGCTTTACACTCCACCTTCTCATTCTTCTATAAAAAATTCTATAGAATACAGTATAGAGGTTGGTCTCTGGATACTGATTGGATGTAAATAGATGTTGAATCTTGTTGTAGCTCTATTTTGTAATTGAGGATATATAAGCTAAGATGAGAATTTTGAAGCTGTAGAGACCCACTGGACCTGAAGATTGTAACTGGTTTGAACATCAAATACAAATAACTGATTTGTGGGATCCTGGTCTATGTCAATGGTGATGTGTTTCTTACTGTAATTGTTATTTTTATTTATTTTTTCATTCTTTACCCTTTTCTCTGATAAAGAACAACAAATATAGATTGGAATTTACTTCTTAAGTACCCTGAATCTCACCAATAAATCTTTATCCTTTATGTTTTCTTCTAATTTTTTTTTGAATATTATTCAATAGAGTATAACTAGTGAAGTAATGGCAGGCCCTTGTTCCCTAAGTACAACTTGAGATATTTTCTTTGAATGTTCTTGAAGAGTCTTCTTATTAAAGATTGAGCTAGGGAAGTTTATGGTTAGCCCTGCCCTCTAGTTCCTTCTCCAATAGTTGCTTTGAAGAGTTCCCTTAAAAGTATGTTGAAAGCATGCTAGTTTAAAAGTACTTACCTGATCTTAGACTACTTTTTATGTTTATCATGAATGTTTTCCCTTAAGAATATGCTGAAATCAGGCTAAGTTAAAAGTCTTTACTTGATCTTAAGCTATTTTTTGTTTTTAATGTTTTCTCTTGAAAGTATATCAAAAGTAGGCTAGTTTAAAAGTAATTACCTGATCTTAGGTTACTTTTGTGTATTTCCATTAAGTGCAGGTCAAAAGTAGGCTAGTTTAAAAGTGCATACCTGATCTTAGGCTATCCTTTGTTTTTCTTGTATGTTTGTTTCTTTCACAACACTCTAACTATTTAATTCCATAAAATCAACTTAAAGAGATCCTTTGACATAGATGACTTGCCCCATGGACCACTCTTGAAACTTGCTGTGCAATTAAATCCTCTTATGACTCCATAGCCCAATGGATTGATGCTTTTCCTTGATTATCTTATCAGCTGAACCATTCTATCACTTACTCACACCTTCACCCTTCATATAGACTTCCTTCATCTTCATGTTATCCTGCCCAACCAAAAAAACAACCCTTGTTCTTCATAACTAGCCTAATATCATATCATAAAGCATAAATATCATATCCTTGTACAAATATATAGAGAAATCCCTCTCTGAATCTAGGATGGCTAGGTCCTCAGATTCCAAAGTGGTTTTGATGTAGGCTCTGCAGCTTTTTTATTTGAAAATCTTGCAAACTATAGAGACCTAACATGTTGTTTTGAGAATGAAGCAATAAAGTATAACCAGGGAATGCTGGTAAGCCCATATCCTTATGAGTACAAATTAAGATATTGTTCTTGAATGATCTTTTCAAATTTTTCTAAGTAGAGTCTAAACCATAAAATTTTATGGTTAGCCCTATCCTCTGGTTTTCCTTCAAAATTTTCTTTGAAATATCCCTTGAGAGTATGCCAAAAGCATGCTAGATTCATAGCTTCTACCTGATCTTAGGCTATTTTCCTTGTTCGATTATAAGTTTTCTCCTTTATGAAAGTAGTCTTAGGGTTAGTGGATTGTTGTCTGAAAAGTGTGCTTTAACAAAAGTCTGTCCAAAGAAGTCTATGGTTTGCCTTGTCCTTTTGCTTGCTTCAAATAGTTACTTTGAAATGCTTTTCTTGTTTAGTGGATTTAATATATTCTTAATTTATTATTAGCTTTGTGTCTTTCACAATATCTTAATGTTCCATATCACAAATTAATCTAAAATATCATTTGATATAGATGACTTTCCCTATGAAAACCCTTGAAGAATTGTTGTACAATTAAATCATTTTGTGATTCCATAGCCCAATGGGTTAATACTTTTTTAGGACCTATATTTTCAACCGAAACCTTCTTTCAATTTACTCTCACCTCACCTTTCAACTGACCTCTTCAGCTAATGATATCCATCCCAACCAAACAAACAAGTTCTCTGAACTTCATAACTAGCCTAATATCATAAACAAAGAATAAAGATATATCCTTAGAAAACACTTAATAGAGAGATCCCTCTCTGAATCCAGGAAGGCTAGGTCCTAGGATTCCAAATTGGTTCTAATGTGGCCCCCTACAGCATTTATTCTTGCCAATATTATAAATCACAGGGTGCCAACATAGTGGCGACCATACTGGGGAATACTGAGTAATAGATAACTTCACAACTCAGAAAACCTCTTTCCTAAATGAATCAAGTGTCTGCCAAGATTGGTTCTTGATTGTTTATTGTGGACAAAAGCCAGTCCTAGAAACAAGTAAAGATATTCCACCTGGTGACTCCACTAGTTTTCAGTAGGCCTGCTGATTCCCCTTGGTTTTCCATAGACTCCACTAGGAAACTCATTTTATCATAACATCACAAACCCAGTTAAGAGAAATTTGTGGATTAATTTTTCTTACAAAGATTAGTTTGTATTTTTAAGACTGTCATACTTGGCTGAAATTTTCTTATCTTTGGGTATGAATCCTGGCTTCTAAAATAATTCATACTAGAGCCTATCCTGACCCAAATCCTCCTAAAATAGTTGAAAATCTAGAAAGTATCCTTAGGAAGTCTCCTACATTCAAACATCCAACTATTGTCAGACCAATTCACAGACCAAATTCTGTCCCTGAAAACCTTACAACTCTGTAGAATACCCAAGTTGACTTACCCTTCATTAGAAATCTACCTAGAACCAAGCCACTTAGTGGTATAGATCAAATAGACTTTGAGCCTGAAAACTCACAACATAATAGCAGTAGAGAAACATCCCCATCCACTCCACCTGATCTTCATTTCATTCATAACTTTGGTTTCTCTCATCCTAAATCTGCTCAATAGTCCCTTGCTAATCCAGGTACTTTTGTTACCCATTCTCATACATCCACTGTTCAGACCACACCACTTCATCATACACCTCCTATCACAAATCCTACACTTGTAAACCCCCCATTTCTCTCACAACTTCATATCATAGCAACATGGTATGCTCCTCTAGTCCTTCCTTTGCCTTTATTTGTCCTACCACAGGATTATCAGTCAAAAATTCCTTTATATGATGCTAGTAGTTCTACCACTTCTCAGCAACATATGGACAAAATGGATGACTACTTGGACATATAAGAAATAGATGATGAAACCATTAAACTTAGGATGTTTGCTCAAATTTTAGGGGGAGAAGCAAGAAAATGGTTCAAAAACTTAACCTCTAATAGTATCAATGACCTCCTTGCCTTCCATCAATTATTTTTAAAAAAATGGGAAGTAAAAAAGAACCCTCTTCAGATTCTATCAGAATATGAGAACATTAAGAGGAATGTTGGAGAGGGTGTTCAAGAGTACTACACTAGATTCAATAGTGTGTACAATGCGCTACCTATCCATATGAAACCTCCACAAGGCCTAGCTCTAATGAAATTCCCTGATGGATTCGACCCTGAAATGGCCTATCAACTGAGAGAAAGGGAACCCCTCACTTTAGAATATATGCAGAGAGGGGCAGTAAGTGTAAAGGAAAATATTCTTGCCAAAAGAGCTAGGATGAAAAATGAGAAAAGGGTGACATATAGAGATGAAGCTGCACCTTCCACATCTGATTGAAGACTTGATAACTTAGTCAAAACCATGGAAAGGATGATGGATAGGATGAATGTAAATGAGAGAGCTTATCCTAGAGAAAACCAAACAACCCCTGAAAACAAGAATCACTCCCAAAATCAGAATCAGAACTTTAGGAGAAACCCACCTCAAAATAGACAAAGGGATTCTGATCAATAGATCGGACCCCATTTTCAGGAAAATTATGTTGATGAGGAGGGAGGAATAACAGAAGAAACAGAGGAAAATCACATGAACATGTTGGGAGTAAACGATGAGGATATTGGTTTTCTCAATGAAGAAGAACAAGTCACATACATACCTTATGAGGAAGCAAGCCTTGAAAATGAAGATTACAAACTAGGCTTTGTAAATTCTATAATGGAAGTACACAAACAATATGACTTGAGAAGTAGAAAGAACCAAGACACTCCAAAGAAGAAATCCTTTGAAAATTCTTCCAAAAACAGCCCTGCCCATACTTCCAAAAAGACAGCTGAAAACAATAGAACAATGGCTAAAAATTCGGAGCACAACAAGGGAAAAAACACCCAAATTCATGACAAACATAGTGGTGACCCTAGCAGCACTAGCACCTCAGCTAATGCTCCTAACAAAACCATTTTAACTGTTGTAAATAATAAAAACCAGCAATCTGATTTTGCTGAGAAAACAATGACTAAAAAGGTTGAATTAAACATTTCCAAAAGTCAAACTCCTTTCAATAGAGAATGAAATCACTAAGATAAAAATATTTATCCCTCTCACTGAGTTAGTCACTGAAGATGTATATAGGTCCCAATTGTTAAAATATTTGAACATAGGAGATACGAATGACTCTATTAACTTAAATGATGACAAACCTGAGCTTCTGTTAGGACCAAAAATTGAAGGAAAATTTCAAGAAGGTGGAGCTCCTCCATTTTATGTCAGCTTAAACATCCATGATAACATTTTTCACAATACCATGCTTGAATTAGGAGCATCACATAACCTTATGCCCAAAATAATAATGGAAATATTTGACCTTGAGGTAACCAGACCTTATAAGGATTTATACTCCTTTGATTCCAATAGAGTTAAATGCATGGGCCTAATAAAAGATCTCTGTGTCAATTTCGCACAAATCCTAGCCAAAAGCTTAGTGATGGACATTGTTGTGGCTAATATACCTCCCAAATATGGCATGCTTCTTTCAATGTCTTGGGGTGCTAAGTTACAAGGAACTATGCAAATGGATATGACTTATGCCACCATCCCTTTCTTCATTCAACCTAAAAGAATCTATAGGGAAACACACATGAAATACATGGTGAGTAGCCAAGAAAGACTAGAAAACTCCCCTCTTTATTCTATACATACTGACCTTGACTCATTCATTATTTAAAATGATGAGATTCCTAATGAGCAAGGATTACAAAATGAAAAATCAACCAACATAGTGGCAACCATAGAAAAAGATGAAGGGAAAGAAAAATCATCCAAACAGTTTGCTAAATCAGAAAATCACAACAAATAAAACGAATGTCTTGAACATCAAAGCAGTCATCAACATAGTGGCAATCATAACAATCAAAGAGAAATTCTTCAACACATTAAAAACCTTGAGGAACAAGACAAAGATAAACATAGTACAGACCCTAAAAAAGAACACAACGATGATCAAAATAAACAAAATAGAGAGGACAGAAAGGAAAATAATGATGAATTTGAAGGCGGTCCTCTTTGGAGCATGATTTTTGATGGCTCTTGTACTAAAATTGGTGCAGGGGTAGGCATATGGGTGCACAACACAGAGAAAAATCATGCTGAAGGTCATTCATACAGATTAAACTTTCAGTGCACCAACAACATAGTAGAATATGAAGCACTCCTCTTAGGACTACACTTGATAAAAAAACTAGGAGCCAAGAGGATAACTGTTCATGGGGATTCAAAATTGATAATTAAGCAAGTAAATGGGGAATACATTTCTAAACATCCTAGACTAAGAGTCTATGGAGATGATTCCATGGACCTATTAAAAAAAATTTCAGAATTCCAACTCACCTCTGTCCCTAGGAACCAAAATATTATTGCCAATGGATTAGCCTTTGCTGCTAGTACCTTTCTGAAACCTTATGAAAGAAAACAATGCACATTCCAAGTCAGATATAGACCAGTAGTCCCAAACAATGAAAAATACTGGCAAGTTTTTGAAGGAGATAAACAAATAGAAGACTTCCTACAGTCCAAAAATGAATTTGAAATTCCAAGTTTAGATTCAGAGTATGAAGAAGACTATCCTATTGAGGAAAGACCACCTTTTAAATAAGAATAATCTCCTGAGGTTGCTGATATAAATCTGTTAACCAAAGAATCCAAACATAAAATATAAAACTACACAGATTAAGAAAAAGAAGATCTAGAAGTGCCGCAATCCAAAACTGAAATCTTGCCAAAAGGACTGGTCCCTCTAGAAGAGTTGTTTGACTTTAATGATGTTGCAAAAAATCAAAAAATAGAACCTACTGAAGCTGAAGTAGAAGAGTGCAACATAGGCAGTGAAGAAAATCCTAAAATGATCAAATTATCCAAGACACTGCCAACTCACATCAAACTGAAATACCTTGACATATTTAGAGAATTTTCTGATGTGTTTGCATGGAGTTATGAAGATTTAAAATCATATGATACATAAATAATTCAGCATAAGATACCCCTCAGGGAAAACCAGAAGCCTTATAGACAAAAATTGAACAGAATAAACCCTATTCAATTACCTCTGGTTGAGAAATAAATTAGAAAAATGTATGATGCTGGAATTATTGTCCTTGTGAGATACTCAGAGAGGGTATCTAATCTTGTATCTATTAGGAAGAAAACATGAGAGATAAGGCTTTGTATTGATTTCAGAAACTTAAATAAAGCCTCCTTAAAGGACAACTATCCCTTGCCCAAAATGGATCATATCTTACAAAGGGTAGTGGGTTCAAGAAGAATTTATTTGCTGGATGGCTTCTCTGGATACAACCAAGTATTGGTACACCCTGATGATCAACTTAAAATGGCCTTTACCAATCCCAGGGGCACTTTCATGTATGTGAAAATGCCTTTTGGTTTAATGAATGCCGGTGCCACATTCCAGAGAGCCATGGATATTGCATTCTCAGAAGAAATAGGTAACTTCATTGTGATTTACTTAGATCACATCACAGTCTATTCAAAAACAGATGAAGAACACCTAATACACCTAAGAAAAGTCTTTGAGAATTGCAGACAATATGGTTTATTCTAAAATCCAAAGAAAACATTATTTGGTCTCCAAGAAGGTAAACTTCTTGGTCATATCATATCAGAAGAGGGGATAAGGATAGACCCAAAGAGAATTGAAGGTATATTGCAAATCAATCATCCTAGAAATATCAAGGAACTTCAATCTTTCATTGGAAAGATCAATTTGTTGAGAAGGTTCATACCCAACCTAGCTGAACTCCTTAGAAACATGAAAAATATGCTTAAAAGAGAAGAATGAGTTAAATGGACCTTAGAAGCAACGAAATTATTTGACCTAGTAAAGCAAGCACTCACCCAAACACCAGTTCTCATCAATCCTGATTTTACAAAAGAACACATAGTGGTTGCTTTGTCCTCCTACAGAAAAACATAAAGGGACTTGAGCAGCCTATTGCCATTTTCAGCAAGGCATTAAGAGATGCTCCTATGAAGTACAACATAATGGAAATACAAGCTTTTTCCTTTTTCCAAGCCTTAAAAGACTTCAGAGTTTACATTTTACACTCACATATCATAGCATGTGTGCCTCATTCAGTGGTAAAAGACATATTGACACAAGATCTTGATGGAAAAAGAGGAAAGTGGATTGCTGTAATACTAGAATATGAATTAGAAATCAAGCCCACTATGCTCATCAAAGGTCAAGGACTAGCAAAAATTATGGCTGAATCCAACTTTCAAGCTCTTGATATAAACATGTATAATGCATTAGATGAACAGGAGGAGTTGATAGCTCCACTCATTGAAGATTATTTTATGAATTCATCTTGGTATGTTGATATTTTGTATGTGTTGTTTAATCTAAATGTCCCTCCTGGTTTGTCTAAAATAAAGGCAAGGTTTTTAAAGTTAAAAGATGTAAATTACTGCATTTTAGATAAATATCTATCTTGGAAAAATGCTAGTGGATTATTGCTTAATGTTTTCCTGAGAATGATGCAGATAAGATCAAGCATGAGTTCCATGAAGGAGAATGTGGAGGCCTCCTTTATTGGAAGACTACAGTCAACAAAATCCTTAGAGCTGGCTATTACTGGCCCACCCTGTTTCAAGATATTCACAAAATGGTCATTTCTTGTCATAAATATCAAATCTTTGAAGGAAAAAGAAAATTTCTTCCCCTACCTCTGCAACCAATCACTATTGAAGCTCCTTTCCAACAGTGGGGTCTAGACTTCATTGGGGAAATCCATCCTGCCTCATCTTCCCAACACAAATGGATCCTCATAGCTACTAATTACTTTAACAAATGGATAGAAGCCATCCCTTCTAGGAATGCCACAGACTCAGTCATCATTTCATTCCTTGAAAATCATATCTTGTCTAGATTTCGCTGTCCTAGGAAAATGATCACTGATAATGCTGTTGCATTTGGATCCATAAAGATGTTTGATTTCTGTCATAAATATTACATTGGGCCATTCCACAATTTATTACCCTCAAGGTAATGGGCTGGCAGAATCCTCAAACAAGAGTTTGGTAAAAATAATAAAGAAGTTGCTGGAAGAGAATAAGAAATCATGGCACAATAAGCTAGTACATGCACTTTGGGCAGATAGATTGACAGTCAAAAAGTCAATTGGAATGTCCCCTTATTAGCTATTTTATGGTGCAGATGCAATATTTCCAACCAGTCTAGGAGTGCCAGTCATGAAGTTAATCCAAGAAGTACAATCTGAAGAACATAATATGATAAGAAGAATAAACCAGACTGTACAATTACAACAAACCAGAGAGGAAGTATACAAAAGAGCACAACAAGTACAATAAAATATCAAGAAGTTGTTTGATAAAAGAAAAAAGGCAAGTGATTTTAAAATTGGTGACAAGGTTTTGAAATGGGATTCCAGGAGAGAAGATAAGAACACACATGGAAAGTTTGAAAATTTATCTAAAGGCCCTTACCTCATTCAGTCTGCTATAGGTAAAAATGCATTCTTCCTTCAAGAAATGGATGGAGCTGAAACTTTTGGAGGTCCTGTCAATGGCAGGCTGCTCAAGCATTATTTTTTTTTAAATCTATGTTCAAAAATTTTTAATTCATTGTGAATAACATTTTCTTATTGAAAGATTGGAAAAGATGAAGTACAAAAAACAATAGAAAAAGAGAAAAGAGGGAAGATTAAAAGAAAAAGGTAAGGCCCCATACCAAAAAAGATAAAAATCTCAAATTGAGCAAGCTCAAATGCCACTACTTTGAAAGAATAATTGCTATTCAGTCATACAGCCTAATCATGACTGAGTAAAATTCGAATTTTGTGCTGATAGGTTAGTGGAAATAGATTTTCCAAAACAGTGTAATCTTGGCTTATCAATAGAGTAGATTATGATAGAGAAAGAATGGTTCTAACAAGCTTAAAATCTGAACCAAGAAAAGAAAAGAGAAATGGCTCCAAAAAGATCAAAACTTGAGACAAAGAAAGAAAGAAGGATGTTTATCAATTTCAGACCTTAAGCCTTTACAGTTTTGTTTTAAATTTCTGCAAATAAAGCCTATGTGCGGCTTGTACATAATGCCATAATCCCCATAGCAAATCAGACTCTCTAATCCTTATTTGAATATGTTTTAAATTTCCTGTTTTAGAAAATAGAGAATAAAATATGTCAAACAGTCTAATATTGACAGATAGGTACTTAAGTAGAGAAACAATGAGTCCAACTGTCTAATTTGAACTCATGGAAGATATAAGGGTAGAAATACATTAATGTACTACTTTCAAATAAAAGAATAAAATGTTGATGTTGAAAGGGGTTTGCAAGTCTAAATGCACCCACTAAAGAAAAAATGTTACAAAATTAGGATTTGTAGGTAGAGGTTGGGAGAAAATCATTTGGTTATGAAAAATACTGATCATCTTTTAAAGTAGCATGATCAAAAGAGAAAAGAGGATTGTCAAAGGCAAGGAACAAGGCATTGGTCTACTTTCCAGAGATTTATTCGCTGAGGTTCTTGACACCTCCAAGGAGCTACCCTCCCCAAGTGGAGCCACTATTAGCCATCTGTAAATTATGCTATACCTCACGATGGGTAAATAGGTTCCTTAGCTTTCAAGAAACAAATTTTACGAAAATCTGTGAGTTCTTGAAAGCCCACTATGCTCATTATTTTCAAAAAAATTCACTCCACTAAAATCTTCATCAAATTCCTTCAAGTATCCCTGCTGTTATCATAAGGAGGTTGTTTTCAAGCCCCTCTTCCACCATTTAACCTTCATTATTTCCTCCAAAATCCGTCCATATCACTCATTTTTTCGCTTACCGTAACTCATCATTTCTTCCCCTGAAAAATCCCTTCTGCCCTCCATTTCCCTTAAACACCCCTCTAAACCTTATAAGACTCCTTTATAATGGTTTAACCCCCCTTTTTAAACCTATCGGAACACTAAAAAGGATTTAACACCCTCCTTTTAGCCTTATTTCCTGAGATATTATAAAAATAGGCCTTAAGCCCCTTTGGCTTAAGTCCTCCACCCCTTTGCTCATACGACCAAGGCCTATGACCATTGGCTAAGTCTTAGCATGTTTTCTTTCTCACCCCTGGTTCTTTTTCCCTCCACAGGACCACACCTCCCCCTGTCCTTAAGCCTCTTTTTCATTTATTCCGACACCCTGTTCGCTCATCTATCTTCTCCCCCGCACAACAGTTCTTGACCGTCGATCCCACAAATCCAACGGCTCCCGCTAACCCACAAATCTAAACCCCACTCGATAGTCATTTCACTACCCAACATAAAAGATGGCATCATCCGCTGGCCCACCTTCCACTAACCTTTCGCCGGACCATTTTCCGCCTACCAACTGTCATCCACTACCGCGCATCTTTCCCCATCGCATTAACCCTCCGCTGTAGATCTGGATCCCCTAGATCTGATGACGCACATTCATTATCGTGTATGTTTCACCAAAAGGGTTTAACACCACATTTCTACATGAAATGAGTGATTTTTTCCTGGATAGGTGTCGCCCAATGTATGGTTCACGTTTTCCAGGGTTAAAACCATTTACCACCTAACCTCTGCGCAGATACCACCCTCGTATTGCGCAAAACAACTTTCACCATTTCCACGCCATTATTCAAATATTTCCCTGGGTTTTCATGTTTCCGCCATGAGAACCCTCCTCTGTGCATTCTTCCTCCTCTGCCCTCACCAACACCTTTGATTGCAGTCTAAAACCCCAAACGCAGGTTTTATTTAATTATTTTGTGTTGAGTTGCAGGTTTAATGGTGGCGAATTATGCAGGTCGTCCCACAACCAGAAACAGTGGCAAGGCCTAGGATGACGATCCTCAAGGCTAGATAATCAGAAAAGGGATCCAAGGTTCGAAGTTCAAAGGTTTGATCTGTGTCTCATGAGCATTGGTCAAACAAAACCCTCCAGCACTGAAGGAAGCCACCTGTACACCAATAACAGTGAAGGCTAAAGGTTAAAGCATAAGCCAGGAGATTTAAAGTTTAACCATTAGATTAATGATAGAGAGCATAGTGTGAAGATAAATGAATTCAAGTTAAAACAGTCAGCAAAGTGACCAAAAGCAGAAGATGATGAAATAAAGGCCTAAATCTAAATCAAAGGCCTAATTAGAGTTAAAGCCACCAAACAGATAGATCAGCGAAAAGGAATGCTTCGAATGACAAATCACTGAAGAAATTACTTCTCCAAAAGAATCAAAATGCCACCTACTAGCCTAAATTTCCTCAAAGTCAAATAAAGTTATTACAATTAGATATATTTCCTAAAGACAACTCAGAAGTTATTACAAGCCTACCTAAAATGCCTAAAATTCAACAAAAGAAAATAAGTAGTTCAAAGAGTTAATGTAATATTCATTATGCAGAGTTAGACTTAAATACATTTTTCCTTGGGCCTTGCATGGTCTCAAAGTTCAAAAACATTAAACTCTGTCATTTATGAACAGTTAGAGACCCTTTCTTTCACTCCACCTCCTCATTTCATCTATAAATACTGTATGAGGAGCTCATTGTTATTATTGGTTGGATTATTATTGAGTGTTGGGTCGAAGTTGATAGCTTTTGAAGGGCTGCTGAGTAGTTGAAGAATATTAGGCTGGATAAATAAGTTTTGGGATGTAAAGACCTTCTGGACTTGGAGTATGTAACTGGTTTGAACATCAATAAAAAAAGTTGATTCAGAGGATCCTAGTCTATATTAATGGTGATGTTTTTCCTCTATGTATTTGTCTTTTCTTATGTTTTATATGCTATCCATTTTCTCTAATAAAGAACATAAAATTTAGAGTAGGATTTACTGTCAAAGTACCCTATTTCTGTCTGGAAGCTTTATCTTTATGTTTTCTTCTGCTAAGGTTTGACTAGAGGATTCTTAATTTCCCTTCAGTTTTATCCAGTTTGTTGTTTTTAGAATGATGCAATAGAGTATAACTAGGGAATGTTGGTAAGCCCATATCCTTCTGAGTACAACTTGAGATATTGTTCTTGAATTATCTTTTCAAAGTTTGCTAAGTAGAGTCTAAACCAGGGAATTTTATGGTTAGCCCTCTCCTCTGGTCTGCCTTCAAAAGTTGCTTTGAAAGATCCCTTGAGAGTATGCCAAAAGCATGCTAGATTCATAGCTTCTACCTAATCTTAGGCTATTTTCCTTGTTCTCTTATATGTTTTCTCCTTTATGAAAGTAGTCTTAGGATTACTAGATTGTTGTCTGAGAAGTGTGTTTTAATAAAAGCCTATCTAAAGAAGTATATGGTTTGCTATGTCCTTTGGATTCCTTTAAACAGTTACTTTGAAATTTTTTTCTTGTTTAGTGGATTTAATAGATTCTTAATTGACTATTATCTTTGCTTCTTTCACAATATATTAATATGTCATATCACAAATTAATATAAAAGATCCTTCGATATAGATGACTTGCCCTATGAAAAACCTTGAAGAATTGTTGTACAATTAAATCCTTTTGTGACTCCATAGCCCAATGGGTTAATACTATTTAAGGACCTATATTTTTAGCCAAAACCTTCTTTCAATTTTCTCTCACCTTCACCTTTCAACTAACCTCTTCAGCTAATGATATCCATCCCAACCAAACAAACAAGTTCTTTAAGCTTCATAACTAGCCTAATATCATAAAAAAAGCATAAATATATATCCTTTGAAAACACTTAATAGAGAGATCCCTCTCTGAATCCAGGAAAGCTAGGTCCTAGGATTCCAAAGTGGTTCTAATGAGGCCCCCTGCAGAATTTATTCTTTCCAATCTTATAAATCACAGGGTGCCAACAGGTCCATCTATGAGCCACTTCACCAACTTTTTCAAGATACATGGTAAGGATTGTGTTTATGGGCATCAGGGTTCACTTACTATGTACTGGTATTTCTTTACCATCCATGTACAGATCATTGCTCCGAGATGGGGCATTCTTTCTTGTAGAACTCATGATCTATTTTAGGACATGAGAAGTGATGGTGATGACCACTCCCTAAGAGATGTTGGGGAGGTGATTTCTTTTTTAAAGTGTGTTCAATGTGCACCTCACATCATACAAATTCTCCAGGCATGTGTGAGAATTGGGGTAGCAAGCAAGTGGTTTGGAAAACACTCATCAAATCCTATTCTGAGGCAGTTAAGGGTAGAACTCTGTTGGTTGTACTTCAACGATCATTATCCTTCTCTAGTTTTAGATATAGCAACTAGTATGGCTCTAATTATGATCCCATATGTTGATGATGTCCTTATCATTTTCGTGGGCATGATTGGAGACATGACACATGGATTGGATTTTCATATTAGAGATGATATTCTCCACATTTCTTATGTTTCATACTTTAGGGAGAACATTGGACCATCCATGATTACTACATTGGACCTCTTGTTTCCTTATGGGATGAGTGTTGGGAAAAATACTGAGAGGGGGGGGGGGGGGTGAATCAATATTTAGTGCAGACAATAAAACTTTGATATTTCTTTCTTAAAAACAATACGCAACTTTCCAGAAGCAAACCCACGTATATACGCGGATATCCTTTATAGAACTTGCGTATATCCAGTGATCTAATTATGCATTTAGTTCTTGACTTAGATCATTGCATTACTCATTCATCAGATATTTAGAAAATAGTAAACAAGTGTAGGAAGAACAAAATAATCATCACACATAAGCAACCACACATGAACACCAGGATTTTTAGGTGGAAACCCAATTCGGGAGAAAACCACCACTGCCGTCGTCTCAGTCTTCAATTTTTATTACTAAGAAAAATTCTTACAACATGTACTGGTGTAGACTCATACCAGTACACAGGCACCCACCTGCAGAAGGCTACAACCTTCTCTCGTTTACCAGCCTCTCCTGGAAGGGAGCAACAACCCCCTGCTCTCGTTTACCAGCCTCACCTGGAAGGGAGCTACTACCCCCTGATATTAGCACTAGCCTCTACTGGCAGAAAGCTTCTACGTTCAGACTGAAGGTTTCAACCCTCAGATCCACTGCAGACCACGTTTCATCAATTTTCAAACTGGATCAAACAGCTCCAACACAACCCTTTACTTGTCAATAAGCAACCTTTGCCCAATGCATCAAACAGAACAGTGAAACCACTGTAACCAGAATATCAGAGATAACCCAGACTTCAGAATAAATATGCAGAAACACATTCAACCTTGAGCAACCATAAGATCAAATATCATACGCGCTTTTATTTAATCAGACCCGCGTATATACGCGCTTTTTATGAAGTGAACCCGTGTATACATCAGTGCATTTACCAGAATAACCCTAACTGTCCATACGCGACTTTGTTGAAATAGATCCGCGTATACACGCGCTTTTCACGAACTGAACCTGCGCATAGATCTGTAAAAGATAAACTTTGCACAACAGATCAGATCTACGAACTTACCCAGATTTCTTCAAGTTCTTCAGCAGATTTGCGGCAGGTCTTCATCACTTCTTTTCAGATCATCCAAGAGATTCACCATTTCTAGATCTAGAGATCTTTAACCTTCACCATGTTCATAGATGCATCATAGATTCAGATCTATCAATCAAGAGCAGAGTTCAACCATGCAGATATACTTCAGAGTGAAGTATTCATTAAAGCCCAGACACTTTTTTTACACCCATGCAAAATGATTTTCTTCTCCTTATATAGATTTGGCCTTCATCAATACCATGAGTCAAAACCACATCACTTCCGATGGTATTCCTGGACGGGATCAAATAGACAATCCAACGCTCAATACAATGGGTCAATACCATGGTAGTAACCCCTGGTTTTACATATTTAGAGCGCAATTGAGCATACGCGACTTTGCACGTTATGTCCTGCGTGCATACGCGACTTCCCCTAGACAAACTCGCGTATTCCTTGTGACATACACTTTTCATCACTGTTCTGGCCCATTCTTGAAATTATTTCTTCTGTACCTTATATAATGATTGTAGATACATCAGATGTATATCATTCACAAGCTCATCAAGAACAACTTCATTAAGTAGGTTGCCATCATCTTCATCAAGTGGGTTGCCATCAAGGACAACACTCAGCATCATATTGCCAACAATCTCCCCCTTTGGACTTGATGGCAACCATGATGGAGTTTGAGCACCAGAATAGATAGATACATTCATTATAATCATTATACAAAAACCACGTTACTCTCCCCTTATTCAAACACCACGCCACTCTCCCCCTTTGACATCAAGGGCAAAGGGTGGGTCAAACCAACACAAGGTTTTTCTTCTCAAGTTCAAGCTGAATCTTCAAACCTATTATTAAATGAATTACATGACACTATGACCTTTTCTATCACCAAGGACTCATACTTACATCAAAGATCCAACCAAGTGGATTTACATACGTGACCCAAGTACCCAACCACGTGGGTTTACACATTTTGACTCAATTACCCAACCATGTGGGTTTACAAATCTGAACAAGCCCTTTACATGGCTGAATATTACAAATTACATCATAGGTCATAGCCTTTTCATCAAATTACACATATGACTTTTATAACCAATACCAAAAGTACCTCAAGAGAGAGATCATATTTCAGAATCATCATACTGCCAAAAATGCATTACACCCAGCAAGGCTAATGCTCCCCCTGAAACTATACAACCAATGCATCCTTTCTAAGTGACCAAAACTCCCCCTTAGCTTGTGCATCTTGAACACTTTCAATAGAAAATCATCAAGGCATCTTCACCCAATATCAGAGAAAGAAACAAAAATATAAGAGCTGAAGCATCATCAGAGATATCAAACAGTACTGCAGCTGTGCTGAGAAGTGCTGACCCAAAAATTTGTCAGCAACCAACCATACGCGGTTTTCTGTGTATGAACTCGCGTATATATGCGACTGGCATTTAGGAAACCCGCGTATCCAATTTAATCTTCTGAATTTAGACAGATTTGTTCTTCTGACTGGAAGATACTACTCCCAGATTCTGTCTTAGATATTCGAATGCTTCCCTGGGTAGAGGTTTGGTAAAGATATCACCAACTTGTTCTTTGGAGGGAACATACTCCAACTTCACCTTTTGTTCAAGCACTTGTTCATGTAAGAAGTGATACTTGATGGGAATGTGCTTGGTCTTCGAATGCATAACCGGATTCTTTGAGATACTGATGGCACTTGTGTTATCACACATAATGGAGATATGAGATCTACATTTTATTTGAAAATCTTGTAAGGTTTGCATCATCCAAAGGAGTTGAGTGCAACAAGATGCAACAGCCACATATTCTGCTTCTGCTGTAGATAAGGCAATAGAATTTTGCTTCTTGCTGAACCAAGATACTAACCGGGGTCCCATATAGAATGCACCACCACTAGTGCTTTTCCGATCATCAACACTTCCAGCCCAATCTGCATCAGTGTAAGCATGAAGAGTAAGATCGGCATTCTTTGGATACCATAGACCAAAGTCTTGAGTTCCTTGTAGATATTTGAATATTCTTTTGATAGCCTGAAGGTGAGACTCTTTTGGATTAGCTTGGAATCGTCCAACAATCCCAACTGCATGCATAATGTCTGGTCTAGTCCCAGTGAGATAAAGTAGGCTTCCTATCATTGATCTGTATTCTGGTTGATTCACCGCGGGAGAATCATCATGAGAACTGAGGTTACATCCGGTTATCATTGGTGTACTTACAAGTTTGCATTCTTCCATGCCATACTTCTTCAAAATTTGCTTAAGATATTTTGCTTGTGATAAGAATATACCATTTGTAGTTTGATGCACTTGCAAGCCAAGAAAGAATGTTAGTTCTCCAAGTAAGGACATTTCAAATTCTTGCTGCATGACAGAATCAAATTTCTGACTCATAGATTCTTCATTACTCCCAAAAATGATATCATCAACATATACAACCACAATCAATATTTTATCATTTTCAACTTTTGTGTATAAGTTGCTATCAACAGACCCCTTTGAAAATCCTTGTTGATGAAGATATTTGTCAAGACGATAATACCATGCCCTTGGAGCTTGTTTGAGACCATATAGAGCCTTTTTATGTTTACAAACAAGATTTTCATCATTTCCCAAAATGAATCCTTCCGGTTGTTCTATATACACTTCTTCTTCTAGATCACCATTGAGAAAAGCAGATTTAACATCCATTTGATAAACTTTGATTTGTTGAAAACTTGAAAAAGCAAGAAACATTCTTATGGCTTCAAGTCTAGCTACAGGAGAAAAAGTTTCTTCAAAGTCTATACCTTCTTGTTGAGTATGCCCCTTGCAAACCAGTCTGGATTTGTTTCTTATAACATCCCCATTCTCATTTAACTTGTTCTTGAATATCCATTTAGTTCCAATGACATTTCTATCATGTGGTCTTGGTACCAAATCCCATGTTTGATTTTTTTCAATTTGATCAAGCTCTTCATTCATGGCTTGAATCCAACATTCATCTTTGCTAGCTTGATTGACATTGTGTGGTTCAATTGTGGATAAAAATGCCAGATAGCTAGAAGATCCCACAAGAGTCCTCCTTGTTTGTACACCTGATTCCTTGTCTCCCAAAATTTGAGATTTAGGATGATTCTTTTGAACATATCTGGATGGAGCCTTTTCAGATAAATCATCTTCAGGTTCTTCATTGGATCCACTGTCTATATCATTTCTATTTGATGTAGAAGGACAAAAGTCACCATCATCTTCTTCTGTTGTTTGTTTTTCTTCTTTAGGAGTTGTAGGAGACTCATCAATAACAACATCAATACATTCAACAATCTTTTGAAGCCTTTTATTGTAACATTTGTATGCTCTTCTTGTAGATGAGTAACCAAGAAGTATCCCTTCATCTGATCTAGGTTCAAACTTGCCAAGCTTTTCATCATTATTTTTGATAAAGCATTTACTTCCAAAAACTCTAAAATGCTTCACAGAGGGTGAATTACCATACCAGAGTTCATATGGAGTTTTGTCACTATTTACCCGAACATGTGCCTTATTGAGAATGTTTGCTACTATATGTGCTGCTTCTCCCCATAACATGTCAGGAGTTCCTGAATCATCAAGCATAGCTCTAGCCATTTGTTGAATTGTTCTATTCATTCTTTCTGCTACGCCATTTTGTTGTGGAGTGCCAGATACAGAGAACTGTCTTTTTATGCCATGTTTTTCACAAAATTCAAGGAATTAATTTGATGTATATTCTCCTCCTTGATCAGATCTAAGACACTTGTTTTTTAGATCTAATTCATTTTCCACCAATGCTTTGAAGATCTGAAAATTTTCAAATGCTTCATCTTTGTGTTTAATCAACCCGATCCAACACATTATAGAGAAATCATCAATAAATAAGATATAGTATTCTTCCCCACATGGTGAATTTTTCCTCATAGGTCCACATATGTCAGTATGAATGAGTTCAAGAGGCTTACTTGATGATCCTTCTTTGGCATTAAATTGTACTCTGGTCTTCTTACCGAATTGGCAAGATTTGCATATGATACTCTCTGGTAGAGTAATATTGGGAAGACCACAAACAACTTGAAGTCTGCTTGATTTTTTGATTTGAGAGAAGCTCAAATGCCCCAACCTTCTATGCCATAGCCAATTTTCTGAAGATTTGCTCAAGTAACATTGATCTTTGCAGTTCTTCAATACATACAGGTTGCTTGGAGTTCTTTTCCATTTTATAATAGTTTTACCTGTATCAAGATCACGAACCACACATTCTTTTGAACTAAAGACAACTTCAGTTCCTTGATCACACATTTGACTTACACTTAACAGGTTATGCCTTAATCCATCCACATACATGACATCATTAGCCTTCACATTTTCTTTTAGAAACACGGACCCTTTTCCTTTAATCATAGCAAGAGTATCATTTCCAAATGTAACCTTCTTTTCTTTTTCTGGAGCATTATATGCAAGAAGTTTGCTTTTGTCACCTGTCATGTGTCTTGATCATCCACTATCAATGTACCATTGATTTTCTTCACCTTCTACAAATAACGCTATCCCACAATTTTCAACCTGTAATTCCTTCTTTTTCCAGACTTTGGAACTTGAAGGAAAATGTTGTTTTGGCTGGACTTTGCTCCTGCATTCAAATTCTTCATGGCCAAAGTTATTGCAATAAGCACATTCAACTTCATTTTGAAGAGGAGAAAATTTGTTATAGGTGTTCTTATTTGGTTAAGTATCCATCCTTTTCTTTCTTTCTTCTCTTGTCATGATGGTTTTATATGAAACACATTGAACAACTTTATGACCAAAATTGTGACATGAGAAACATTGTCCATTGAAGTAGAAATTTCTGCGATCATGAAATCTTCTATTTGAATTTACCTGTTGGTTGTTGCTTCTTTGAGAGATATCCCTGTTAGTGTTCCTTGAATTGTGATGATCATGCTTTACCTGTAAATATTCTTTATTCCCTTGCTGAGTGGCTGAATGTAGTAAACCAGTTGTAGCTGCTTTTAGACAATTTGGTGCTGAAGCCTGAGAAGATTCTCCGGTATATCCAAGACCTGTCTTTATAAGAGGAGAACGTTGAACCTTGATAATCTCATCTAAGGTTTCAAATCCTTTAGCAAATCTAAGATTCAGAGTCTTTACTTTCTCAAGTTCTTTTCTTAGACTTACTACTTCACATTCTAATTTCTCATTGTGTTTCTTCACTTCTTCATTCTGCCTTTTTAGAGTTTCTATGATTATTTTACTTTCTTCCAAGCATATTTTGAGTTGATTGTTTTGATCAAGAAAATCATTGTCATCTAGAGCATCCATAAAACCATCCTTGTCATCTCTAGAATTATTTTCAAATGCCATGAGAAGTCTAAGATCTTGTTCACATTCTTCCTCACTATCAGATAACCCATCACTGTCTTCATTTGTATAGTAACTTTTCTTAGTGCTAGATCGGTTCTTATTACTTCTTGCTACTTCTTTCCCTTTAGCAGATGTTTTATAAGGACACTTTGCAGCATAATGACCAACTCTTCCACAATCAAAAATTTGAAAGGAAGCTTACCTTTGAATCTTCCGGTTCCTAGTTGGAGTCTTCTCACAAAGTTTGCCTCATCTTCTTCTGAGATATATCCTGATCCTTCTGGTTTTTGAACTTCTTTCCCTTTTGTAGAAGCTTTAAAAACCGCTTCTTTGACTTCAGATGATCCTCCTTTCCTCATTTCATATGCAATCAATATGCCATGAAGTTGCACCATAGTAAGAGTTTGAAGATCTTGTTTTTCTTCAAGAGCAGAGACTTTTGATTCAAATTTTGCCGTTAGCGATCTTAAGATTTTCTCAACCAAAGTAGATTCCGTGATTGTTTCTCCCAGATTTCTCATACGATTTACAACATAATCAAGACGTAAAAAGAAACTGGAAATATTCTCATCACTATGCATCTTTAAATTTTCATATTCAATTCTGAGAGTTTGAAGTTTTGCACTTTTTACCTTTGCATCACCTTCATAACTTAGAATGATTTTGTCCCATATCTCCTTTGCTGTATTCAGCTGCATAAATTTGACAAATTCTGATTCAGTTAGATTTCATGTTAGAGCATTGACTGCCTTTGCATTTATTTCATAATTCTTCTTTTCAGTCGGATCTGTTGGTATTGCAGCTGGATATTGATATCCTTGTTCAACAATGGCCCATACATCTGCTCCCATAGACTGAAGATAGGATCTCATCCTTATTTTCCAGAAGATTAAATTGCTTCCATTAAAGAGTGGAGGCTTGATAGATGTTGTTCCATCTTGATTGCTCATCTTGCTTAATCTTCCTTCTAGCGGTTAAGCTTTTTCAAAAGGACCTGCTCTGATACCAATTGTTGGGAAAAATACTAAGAGGGAGGGGGGGGGGTGAATCAGTATCTAGTGCAGACAATAAAAATTTGATATTTATTTCTTAAAAACCATATGCAACTTTCCTGAAGCAAACCCGTGTAAATACGCAGGTATCCTTTACAAAAATCGCGTATATCCAGTGATCTAATTATGCATTTAGTTCTTGACTTAGATCATTGCATTACTCATTCATCAGATAGTTAGAAAATAGTAAACAAGTGCAGGAAGAATAGAATAATCATCACACATAAGCAACCACACATGAACACCAGGAATTTTAGGTGGAAACCCAATTCGGGAGAAAACCACCGCTGCCGTCGTCTCAGTCTTCAATTTTTATTATTAAGAAAACTTCTTACAACATGTACTAGTGCAGACTCATACCAGTACGCAGGCACCCACCTACAGAAGGCTACAACCTTCTCTCATTTACTAGCCTCTCCTGGAAGGGAGCAACAACCCCCTGCTCTCATTTACCAGCCTCACCTGGAAGGGAGCTACTACCCCCTGATATTAGCACCAGCCTCTACTGGCAGAAAGCTTCTACATTCAGACTGAAGGTTTCAACCCTTAGATCCACTGCAGACCACGTTCATCAATTTTCAAACTGGATCAAACAACTCCAACACAACCCTTTACTTGTCAATAAACAACTTTTGCCCAATGCATCAAACAAAACAGTGAAACCACTGTAACTAGAATATCAGAGATAACCCAGACTTCAGAATAAATATGCAGAAACACATTCAACCTTGAGCAACCATAAGATCAGATATCATACGCGATTTTATTTAATCAGACCCGCGTATATACGCAATTTTTATGAAGTGAACCCGCGTATACATCTGTGCATTTACCAGAATAACCCTAACTGTCCATATGTGACTTTGTTGAAACAGATCCGCGTATACACACGCTTTTCACGAACTGAACCTGCGTATAGATCTATAAAAGATAAACTTTGCACAACAGATCAGATCTATGAACTTACCCATATTTCTTCAAGTTCTTCAGCAGATTTGCGCCAGGTCTTCATCACTTCTTTTCAGATCATCCAAAAGATTCACCATTTCTAGATCTAGAGATCTTTTATCTTCACCATGTTCATATATGCATCATAGATTCAGATCTATCAATCAAGAGCAGTGTTCAACCATGCATATATACTTCAGAGTGAAGTATTCATTAAAGCCCAGACACTTTTTTTACACCCATGCACAATGATTTTCTTCTCCTTATATAGATTTTTCCTTCATCAATACCATGAGTCAAAACCACATCACTTCCGATGGTATTCCTGGATGGGATCAAATAGACAATCCAGCGCTCAATACAATGGGTCAATACCATGGTAGTAACCCCTGGTTTTACATATTTAGAGCGCAATTGAGCATACGCAACTTTGCACGTTATGTCCCGCATGCATATGCGACTTCCCCTAAACAAACTCGTGTATTCCTTGTGACATACACTTTTCATCACTGTTCTGGCCCATTCTGGAAATTCTTTCTTCTGCACCTTCTATACTGATTGTAGATAAATTAGATGTATATCATTCACAAGCTCATCAAGAAAAACTTCATTAAGTAGGTTTCCATCATCTTCATCAAGTGGGTTGCCATCAAGGACAACACTCAGCATCATATTGCCAACAATGAGCCATTTGGGTAACTTGAGCATTTGCGAGGTGCCCCTCATGAGTAGTTGGGAGGATTTTTTCTATAGATTACCACTCTGGAGGGTGATTCATTTTGTATGAGTGATAGCTTGGAGGTTGGAGCTCCACATGGGAATGAACGTTCCCTCCAATTTTTAGTTTTGTCCTTGCAGTTGCTTGGGGACAAGAAACACTTGGGAGGGGAGGATTGTAATATTCCTAAATTAGCATACAACTAATTGGAATATTAAAATTTTGTTTTGCTTGTTATTTGGAGGAATAATAGCGTAGGGAGACCCATAAATATCCTTAGTATGAATAAAGACACTCCTAGTGTGAATGGAGGTCATCTAAAGAGCTAGATTGAAGACCCTTGTGTGTGGAAAGGGGATGGAGCATGAAGACTGGGTTGCTTTGACCAAATCAACAACGCTGTTATGGAGGAGTGGCATTCATTGAGGGACATCGAAGTTTTGGGTGGAGGCTCTTTGCATGGAAGTAGTTACTTAAATGAGTGGGACCAAGGGTGAAGATGCTCATAACCTTTATAAGGAAGAGGATGGAAGCCATAGAGGTTATGATTTGATTATTATTTTTCTATGGTTTGAATGACTATTTGCTCTCTTTAGTTTTCCAGCTAATATTGCAGTGTTGTTTAGCATAGGGTGTTCCAGAGCAGGAATCCCACCTCTTTCCTTGAGCGACCTCTAGGAAGAGCATTGCACTACATTCCATATTCATGCATCAGGCAAAGGCTTCAGTCTTATCATACAACGCAGTTCCTGTTGAGGTTGTGTTGTGTTGCAGGGTAAAAGTTGTGGAGGGTTTGTAGAGCCATTTTTTGGGCTTGTGTTTCAGTTGGGAGGTAGCCTTTCCATTGGGATATCAACAAGGAGGCTCCTTGAGCATTATATATTTATTTTTCACCAGGCCAAGCTATTTCCATCACCTACAACGCATTTTTAGTCCATATCTTCGTTATTTTGGAGAGTTGTTGTAGGGGTGATTTCTGTGCATGATTTGGGGAATTGGTTCTTCAGTGGAGGGATTGGCATTTCACCTGGAGGATCTATGGAAGGAGAGCCACATATTGTATATCAGCTTTAGCCTCATCTTCCAGCTATTTTGCTGCAGTGAATCTTCAGCCTTAGATTTTGGGATCAGCATTTGTATTTTTGGGTGTATTGCCGGAAACCCTTGGGGTTGGCTAGGGAAAGTGATATAGAGAATTTTTATTTATGTATAGCATCTCTATTGGAATTTATAAGATATTTTATATCATTGTATCATCTTTTTTTGTAGCTATGTCCTTTGTGACAATGCTATAACAGTGTCTCTGACATTTTTTTTAGTAGCAGCAGCTCACTTTTAGAGTGATTATTCATGGGAGGCTTGTTTTCTCGTATTCTATGATTTGTGCCTTACTGTATTATGTGTTTTTGCTGCTAATTTGCTAAATAAAGTGGTTCCATATTGGTCTCCTATGCTTATATGTTGATTTACACTGCTATTTCCATTATTGTGTTCAAATATTGTTGCTTCCCCATTTGGGGATATTACAATATGATCTTTGCTCTGTGCTGTGTACGATCTCGGCAAATCAGGAACAGGAAGACATGATTTTTCTGCTATGTATGCTCTTTCCCCGCGACATTGTACAATCTCTGGAAATCAGAAATAGCAAGAAAAATAGATAGTTGCCAGTAGGACTAACTAGAAATCTAACATTTTGTTGTAAGGCTTGTATTTTTTTCACAAATTGTTGTCTTTTTTTGCAGGAAAAATCACCTAAACTGAAAAAAAAACCTTCCTTCTTTAAAAAAATTACAAAATTCTTTTACTATCTCACTTGGTGTAAAGTTACTTTATGAGAATAGAGGTGTTGGGTTCAAGTCTCTTTGTAAAGATTATTTTTCTAAAAAGCTTTTTGTTAAGTTACTTTTTCTTAAAAATAATTTTGGCAAGTTTTTGGTTTAAAAAAAAGGGGGGTTTTATTTAAAAATCACATTGTAAAAGTGACTCTCACTTATTTATAAAAGTGGGTCAGATAAAGTAGTTTTTTTTTAAGTGAGCTTACTGTATTAAGTTTAGAAAGGGGGGGGGGGGGGGTTTAAAATGCAACTTCATCATCAACTTTCAGCCTATTATCTCTAAATTGGTCCTAATGGGCTGCTCCACCAGACAACTTAGAGTAACTCTTTCAAACCAACTTTTCACTGAGGATTCGCCTCTTCAGCCTGAGAGGGATCTCTCAATTTATCTAATGATTTGCTTAATTATTATTAAAACATATGGCTAACTCCATGAGTGTTTTAGTGTATTTGATTGTAGGTGAAAAATGGGATGGATTTCACTACCATTGGGCTCTTGGAGTCAGGAAGAAGGAATTCATGACAAGTATATCTTCTTATGGAAACTGAGGATTTTTTTATTTCAATGAAAAGAGAAACAGTAACACATAGAAATAATCAATAGCTCAATGCTAAAAGGAAGTTAGAGCATGAATAACATGAATTATGAGTAATTTAACATCAAGGTACTAGAATCAAGATAAAAGTAAACATAAGACATGAACTCATTGAAACATCTCAAGAATATCACGTGAAGCAGAAACACAGAGACTATTTATTACTGATATAAAAGATTTTTAATAGTGGTAGTGTAAAAAGAATTATCCAACCCTTTCTCATTCGATTTCTTGTCTATAAATAGACCTCTTTTTCTTACATAGGATCTGCCCAGCTAGCTAGATCATCGAACCATAACTTTGACACCTAATCATAACTTAAAAATACATTTCTGGAATAGAAAAAGACACCTAGTCTTTAAAGACTTACACATCTAATAGGACACTATTTTACATTTATTTCATTCACTTCTCCAGTAGTGGGACAATTACATGGATAAGGATTAGATTCTTGAGTGGAATTCTCCATCACTAAGACATGAATGTACCCCTAGATTTAGGAAGCAATAGTCCTATTTTTTAGGAAAATATAAACATCATTTTCATATTTGTCTTCATGCTGATATGGATAAGTGGAACATATGTTGAGTAATGAATCTATGCTGGGATGTCCCAATGCCATCTTGGATTTGTCCAGGTAGCTGGTTGTCCTTCAACATGCTTTTCAAACCTTCAAAACTCATTAAAAACACTTCGCTGCAAAAACAAAGTGACCTTTAGGTAGTTTCATAGAGAAATTTAGTAGCATTTTTACTTCTACCCTTCAACCTTATTTTCTTTTTTCTCTGCTGATCAAGATGTGTTTGTCAGGTCATAAGAGCTAAATACCATCAATTTCCCTCCTTGGATATTCATCAAAAGTTATTTTTTAAATAAAAACATCCTACATAAATTTCATAGTGAATTTCGGCCCTCAAGCCTTGACCTTGCTATGAAACTGCCTAATTTGACTGAAAGTGAAGATTTGTTATTTTCCTTCAAAAAATTAGTTTCTAAAGAAAAAATTGTCTTTCTTGCAACTTGTAAACTCAAAAAAAAAATTGGATCAACCCCTCAGACTTTGGGTATTTCATCTTCAGTAATAATAGGTTGTACCTCTTCAGGTTCATCTACCAATCTAATCTTCAACCCTCTTTTCTTCAGTTCTTCTTGGATCATATCCATTTGGTCTTCCAACTCTTTAACCTTCCCTTTGATATTTTTCCTCTCAGATTGCAACCACAAATTTATATTCCTTGTGTTTTTCACCACCTTTGTCAGAGGAAGATTTCTCTTTAGTATCTTCTTGGCATTTAACAAAATTTTTTCATACTTGCCTAGCCGGTCCTTCATTTCTTTCTCAAAGTATGCCATTATCTAGCTACCCACCTTGGCCTGTTTTAATTCCAATTTGACTTCAATTACTTATTCACCGACCTCTCTTAATTTCTCATGTAAAATTTGCACTTTAGCCTTTTCCTCAACTCATTATTTTCCTTTCCTTTGTACAAAAAAATATTCTACTACTGGAGATAGGTCTATGATGTTCTCTAGCTGCTTACCTTCACTAAATTTTTCTACTCTCTTTCTCTCCATGGCATTGTAATATTTCTACATAGCCCAAGCTAAGAGTAATATACAATTTTGTTTCATTTTCTATTGATTGAATAAACGAATCAAGGAGGACATGTAAAACTCCTGAAAACAATGAATAAATCCATGCTTGTGTGAAAAAAGTCAAATCTGGGCCATGTGAAATAAACACTTGCAGGTGTGAATGGGTTTGAACTATGAGACTGGGTCAACCTTGACCAAATCCAAAACGTAGTCTAGATTCAATGTACCTCATGGATACACAGCGTAGTTCTAAATGGAGGCTCCACATGTAAAAGGAGCTAACTCATTGAAGTGTTTTAGGGTTTGATAAGGATTTTATCTTATAAAAGGAAGAAGAGAGTGGCATGAAAGGGTTGTTGATGATAATCATTTTCTGCATATATTGTTCGGTTAGACATATATCATTCTCTGGCTGTTTAGCTAAGAAAAATGTTGTTTAGCATTGGGTGTTCCTGAGCGAGAATCCCACCTCCTTCCTAGAGCAGCTCTTGGAGGAGCCTTTTTTGTCTTGTCCACTATTTGGCTTTTGGCCAAGCTTCATGTTGCACCTACAGCGCTGATCTTGTTTAGGATTGGGTTGTCCTTGTGAAAGTCCTTAGGTTGTCCTATTTAGATTTGTTTCTAATATCCTCTTATATTTGGGTCTTAGCTTATCATATCTAAGGGATCCAAGGGCTGATTTCAAGAGTTGTAGCAACCATTCTTGAAAAACACGTTTTTCAGGCATGCCTTGCTAGAAGTCCCGATTTTGGAATATTATAGACTTTCTTTCAAGAGTGTTCTAGACCTTGGGAGATTCAAATCTAGATCTTTGCATCAGTTCAAAGCATACTCAGAGTCTACAACGCAGTATCTTTTGCAGTACTGCGTTATTTTCAATAGCAGAGTTGCAGGGAGTTTGGGCATCATGTTGGAGTAGAGATCTCTAGTGATTGGATCCTTCCTTTCACTGTGGTGATTCATGGATTGGCCATCCAATCCATGTTTGTTTCAGATATGATCTGCTGTACATTACATACTTCACAATTTTCTAAATATTACTGCATATCTGTGACTTAGATCTTAGATCTACTCTTGTACTTTCACGTTTTGCTAAGATCCCCAAGGGGAGTGTATAAAGGAGCCTTTCTTGTATACAAATATGAAATATATCTATCATTTTGTATACATATCTGATCTATATCTAAGTTGTAACATACTGCTACTTCAGCCAATGAAAATAACGTTGTCAAGCTTGTTCAGACATTTCTTGTGATTGTAGCACTTCAATGTTGAGGGTTTCTTCTTGTATAACCTTCTCCTTTTTGTTATACATTGTATAAGCTGCTGTGTAAATATATTTTTCTGATGTATAGCTGAAATATGAGCCTCCATAATTATGTCATGCAAGTATTGGACTAAACTGTGTTATTTTCCAGCAATGTTTTTTTCGTATTGCTGCAGTCCCCTCTTTGGGCATTTTCTAGCTGCACTAGGTGTGGGGAGACCTGTTTAACCCACCTAGAAGGATTTTTTTTTTAATCCCTCTTGGATTTAGGTCTTAGATGGTCAGATATAATGGATCCCAGTGTTGGTTCCCAATCCTGTAGCATCCATTCCTGAAAAATGCATTTTGCAGGCATGCCTTGCTAGCAGTCCCGAATTTGGGATATTACAGTGGTATCAAAGCATGATCTTCGGCTCATCCTATGAGTCTCAAAGACATAAATCAAGATGATGAAAATAATGAGCCTAATCTCATCATTTTTGAGATCCAGAAAGGATCTCTCCAAGGAGGTTAAGAAGATAGAAGAAGGAGAAGAGGAAGGACCATGCACTTCCTACTCTCACAAAGAATAAGACAAGAGGCATGGAAGACAGTTGGATCATCAGATCCTGAGTGAGTACCTTGTTGAGTAAAAGTATCAACCTAGAGCCTTCAAGTAGACTCTAGCCTTCCCATAGTTCATTCAACTGGAGGAAGGGAGGAGACCCTGCAGTAAGGGAGAAATCAAGGAAAATAGGTTTCTATTGTCCACTTTTGATGGGACATCTGCAACCAAAGCTTGTGCAAGAAGACTTAGTGCATTCTTCCTACTACATCTAGTGGTAGAGAAAGAAGTAGTGGAGATTGCAGCACTACACCGGAAGGGTGAAGCAAGAAATTGGTGCTTCATCCATGTGAGACATGAAAAAGTATCTTCTTTTGTAGATTTCACTCAAAGGGTGATCAAGAGATTTTATAAAGAGAAATATGAGGAAGAGAGGTCCTCACTATCTCTTGAGGATATTTTTACCAGCACTATGACAGCCTTGGAGGAGCAGCCTTCAACATCAGCAGTTGAGGGAGCCAACATGGTAGAAGAAGGAGCTCTTGCAACCATACAAGATGTTCCCAAAGCCTATTATTGTATGAATGCGTTTACACCTTCTATTATTGCACCAATACTTCTTGAGGTTTTTGGAAACCTGCTGTTGCATGACCCAAAATCATCACTTACTACTAATCTAGAGCAGCAGATTTGCACTATGTTGTCCAAGAGCAGCAGTGAAGAAAGGAGGACACATTCCTCATGGGAGCAATCAGATGTCAGCTTCATTTAGGAAGCAATAAAGACAAGGGGTAGACATCTTGAGATGAGAAACATTTTCTCCTCTCTAGATGACACTTTCTCAATGAGCACACCACAGCTCAAGGAGAGCCTTCTACTTGCAGTAGATCCAAGACCGTACTAGTTTTGGAAGACCATGCATGAGGAGGAGGTCTCATCAAGAGATCCCATGAAAGTTGCACTTCAACATTCCATGAAGTGAAAAGTTCTTCAAAGATTTGATAAGGTTGGTGTCCTACAATGGGAGGATACCAAATGTTTTCATAATGAGGTCCATGATCCACCAGTGGATGAATGGATGTGGATGGTGAGCTAGAAGCTTGAAAGCTACTTACAGAACTATGATACCGGGCAGTAGGAGGCTTGGCTACACTGGTTACTTTTGAGAGAGTTTTTCCATCATCCTCTTTCTAAGGGTATGTGGAGGGAAGATGTGTGGAAGGATACTTGCATGATTGAGAAGCAATGAGTATGGACACATTGTGTTGATATAAAATTCTTCATATCAATCACCATGTTTTCACCACATGATTTATATAAAGGAGGTATAGGGAGGCAACAAAATCTTTTGTTGCTTTGGATGTTCTTGGGATATCAAGAGAAAAGTTTCTCTCACACATTGCATGATGTTGCAGGAGGAGGAGATGGCATTGTCTCCTTAGCCTTGGGTGATCTGGAAGTACTTCCACTTCGGAAGGAACTTATTTTTTGTAGCAACATTATGGAAGATGTCTTTGACAATGAAAATGTCAAATAAAGGAGCTATGTATTTGCAGGAGCCTATTTGCATAGGCCAATAGTGTTGTCACTCTGGGGCATGAACCTATGGATGGAGTTTCCCCAGGATCATTCCACTCTTGGTGCACTTGATGGAAAAGGAGAAGGTGAGAAATATGGAGTAATGGATGGAGACATCTATTGCTGTGATGTGTTCTTCTTGGCTTGGAGTTCCAAGTACATGAGGAAGGATCTTCATGCAGCACATGATTCATTTCTCTTCATGAGAGTATTTCATATCATTATGGAGAATTTGTTCATGGAACCTATCATGATATTACTTTTAGCACATGGAAAGGATATTGTTGTTGCATTTAGTGATTTGCATACTCTTACCATTTCTATGGAGTGCATTGCTCCACAAGAGGGAAATCTTTTCATTGAGCTCCATGATCAACAACGGGCCAAAATGTTGTTGGGAAAAATACTGAGAGGGGGGGGTGAATCAGTATTTACTTCATATTCAAAACTTTTACTTTATCTTGCTTCTAAAATGCATACGCTACTTTCCTGAACCAGACTTGCGTATATACGCGGATACCCTTTACGAAACTCGCGTATACACAGATATCTATTTATGTCATTAATTCTTCACTTAAATCATTCTTTCATTCATTCATCAGATATTCAATAAGCAAGAACATGTGCGTAAGTGACAGTAACAAATCATCACACAAAGCATCACACATGAACACCGTGATTTTTAGGTGGAACCCAAGCTGGGAGAAAACCACCGCCTCAGCTTGCTCACCCTTCAATATTTATTATAGAGAAAACATTCACAAACATGCGGTGTCACAGCAGAGCTGACTAGCACGCAGCACCCCACCGCGTTTCACACTAACACGTCCCCCGATGAGCTCCAACCCCCTGACTCGTTTACCAGCCTCTCCTGGAAGGGAGCTACGACCCCCCCGATCTCGTTTACCAGCCTCTCCTGGAAGGGAGCTACAACCCCCTGACTGAAGGCTACAACCCTCAGCACCACCTTGGACCACGTTTCATCAATTTTCACACTGGATCCAACAACTTAATAGAACAACACTTGCAGGCCACGTTTCATCATATTTTCAGACTGGACCCTTTCCATACTTTTAAGCACAAACATACATCACCAACAGATACTTATCAACACAGATCAGATAGTAGAAACACAGCAGAACAGATCAGATATTTCATACCCCTTGCTTCAGCAAACCCTAGTTTGCATACGCGCTTTCCCTTTACTGATGTCGTGTATATACGCGCTTCCGTCCACACAAACCAGCGTATACCTCAGTGTATATTTCATTGCGCATACGCGCTTTTACTTCAGCGAAGCCGCGTATACACGCGCTTCCTCCGCGGCGAAGTAGCGTATAGATCTTCAATCATTACAGAGCAGCATACTTCATCAGATCAGATATTCAGTTCAGATCTACCCTTTTGCTTCAGACAGATGTTCGCCTAGATGCTCGCCTCATCACATATCTAAGCCTTCCATAATCAGATCTAGCAAATACAAGAGCAATTCAGATCTAGATCCCCTTCTTCATCATTGGTGCATCATACATTTAGATTTATCATTCAAGTGTAACCCTTTCCATTCAGATATACTTCAGAGAGAAGTATTCATTCAAGCTCAGACATCTTGCCCTCACACTTGTGATTTGCACAATGAATTTCTTCTCCTTATATATGTTTACCCTTTGTCAATACCATGAGCCCATTTTTCAATACCATGGACCAAAACAATACCATGAGCCCAAAACTACCTGGACGGGGTCAATTAGGCGGATCATTACCCAATACAATGGGTCAATACCATGGAGGTTACCCTTGGTTTTGCACTTTTTGAGCGCTTTAGCCCATACGCGACTTGGCACGTTCTTTTCCGCGTGCATACGCGACTTCCCCTAGGCCAATCCGCGTATACAAAGAGACATACTCTTTTTCATCATAGATTTAGCACTTGCTGACTTCTTTTCTTCACTGCCTTCTGTACATACTGCAGATACATCAGATTTACTTCATCAAGAACATATTCTATCAATCACAACTTCATCAAGTAAGTTTCCATCTTCTTCATCAAGTGAGTTGCCATTCAATGACAACACTTAGCATCATATTGCTAACTAAAATCATATCACATCAGATTTACATCGTTTACCAAGTCCATCAAGTCAAGCATAACTTCATCAGGTGTATTGCCATCAAGGACAACACATGTCAACTGTCACATGTCTTCATCTTCATTCAGTGGGTTGCCATCAAGGACAACACTCTGTATCATATTTCCAACAATCTCCCCCTTTGGACTTGATGGCAACCATGATGGTGTTTGGTTACCACAACAGATAGGTACCATGTCACTCTCCCAAATATGTGACATCATTATCTTCTCTTCATTCAAACACCATGTCACTCTCCCCCTTTGACATCAAGGGCAAAGGGCGGATCAAAAACCAACACTCTCCTCCTCATGTGGAAGAAACATTCTGCAGATCTGATATGTGCTGAAGTGGCCAAGCTCCCCCTGAGTTCATGCTGAATCTTCAACATATTTTTGATAAAGTACATGACTCTTCCTATCACCAAAAACTCATACTTACAACAAATATCCAACCAAGTGGATTTACATATGAGACTCAAGTACCCAACCAAGTGGGTTTGCACATTTCAATTCAGCTACCCAACCAAGTGGGTTTACAAAAATTGACTCAGCTACCCAACCAAGTGGGTTTACAAATTTTGACAAGTTCATACATGACTGAATATTACAATTTTACACCATGGGTCTCCACATGACCTTTTCATCAAAAATGACTTTTCATAACCAATACCAAGAAGACCTCAAGAGAGATCATATAACATAACCATCATAATGCCAGCAATGCATTATGCTCAGCAAAAACTAATGCTCCCCCTGAATCTGTGCAACCAAGCAATCTTTCCAAATGACTAAGGCTCCCCCTTAGTTTGTGCATCCTGAAAACTTCCACCAACAAATCATCAAGGCATCTTCATCAAAACATTAGAAATAGAATTATGAGAACTGGAACACCACCAGAGAACCAAACAGTATCAGAGATACCAGACAGCACTGCAGCTGTGCTGAAGAATGCTGAACCAACCAAAAAATTGTCAGCAACCAAACATACGCGGTTTTATGTGCAGGAACTCGCGTACATACGCGACTGTGTTTCAGGAAACCCGCGTATCCCAAGCCATCTTCTAAATTTCAACCAGATCTGATTCTTTGTAAGGCAAAGACAGTGTTCAGCTTCTTTCTGAGACATTTGAGTGCTTCCCTGGACTACAGATAGATAGAACGTTGTAGTTGTGTCTTCAAGCATCATCCAACGGTTGTGGCATCAGTACAATAGTAACCAAGCCTTCAGATTATTTGCAGCATCAATACATTCTTTCCAAAAGCGATTATCATACCAGAACAACATCTTCAGATATGTGTCAAGCAATCATCCATGTGGTCCAAAATCACCATGATCTTCAAGATGTAACATGAAGTAACATATGTAAGCAAAAGATCTCAACCATAGCAGCCAAACTCTATATGATTTGAAACAAACGATATCCAACTCATCCACACAAAGATACTTATCAGCAACCAGGGCTCAAAATCTCATCATAATAATCCATGTACCAAATCATCATCATTTGAGCAAGAGTATCACCAAGACCAAAGAATAAGCAGTCATATTTCCAACAATGCAACCATTAGAATTCAACCTGCTACTCCCCCTAAACCAGTGCTTCTTCCTTAACTTGTGCAATCTGAGACACCTTCAACAGCAAGTCATCAACAACAATCTCTGCATGATCCGTCCTCATCTCTGAACTATAAGACTTTCATCTCAACAACGAATGCTCTTCATCATAAAGCTACCAGGCTTCATCCATAATCTTCAACAAAAGAACCCATGTATCATTTCATTATCATGAGTATAACCAGAATAGTGCAATCATTAGCAGTCAGACTGATGCTCCCCCTGGACCTTTGCTTCAGATCTTCAGCAATCAGATAAATTTTCTTATCATCAATGCATACGCGACTGCGTCTTCTGGAACTCGCGTGTATACGCGACTTTAGTTAATGGAACCTGCGTATGGCAAGTGAAGCATAGAAAATTTCCATCTTCCTTTATTTCCTCCTGAGTTTGTACCTCCTATACCTGTCCTTTCCACATCAGATGCGCTGTCAGAAGTAAGCATAACCAGTATAATCAACTCAACCATGAGAGACATCATACATTTCTCCTTCTGTGACGATACATTACTAAATCTCATAGTGTATCCCACATCATTCCTGCAGTCAATAAGAAAAGTCAGCTTCAGAAGCGGATGACTGCAGTAGGGTCATAATTCCCTACGTTTCTGATCGGTCCTTCATCTTGAATTGAGTGTTTTCTTCAAGAAAATCATTGTCTTCTAGAGCATCCACAAAAACATCCTTTTCTTCTCTAGATTGTTTCTTATTCCATCCCTCCATCTTCTTCCAGATTTGTTTTCTATTTGTGTGCCGAAATTTCTCATATCTGTTCGACCTGCATTCCTTTCTTATATGTCCATACTTGTTACAAGAATAACATCTCATGTGTCCAGAAAAATAAGCATAAGAATCATAATGAGTATTTCTATTCTTCCTCCTTTTACAATCAGCTGCTTTGTGTCCATACTCGTTACATGAAAAACAATATCCCTTGAAGAAACCAGAGTACCTTTCTGTGTAGGAACTGTTTGTTTGAGGCTGAAATGATCTGCTCCTGCAATTTGCTGCAACATGTCCATAATTATGACATTTAAAACATTCAACGTTCTTGAATGAATTCCTTTGAGAATTCATGATTGTTGGTTGAGCTTTTGTCTCTTTCAATACTTCAGGTTTTGCATTGACATCCTCTGAATTTTTGGCACTTCCTTGTGAGCTAGATTCTCCTTTAACAGTTTCATGGAAACCAAGACCGTGTTTGATAGCAGGAGACCTTTGATTACTCAGAATATTGTCCAAAATGTTAGTACTATCATGAAACCTCAAAAGTTTAACCTTTTCTTCTAATTTACCTTCGAGAATATTTACCTCAACCTCCAAGGCTTGACATTGCTTTGTCATGCTTTCTTCTTTTCTTCTTCCATCTTCAACTTGATCCTTCAGATTTAGAATCTCTTCTTTCAACCAATCTTCATTTCCTTCACATGTTTTTTGCAGCTCTTCATTCTTCTTATTTGATTTTTCCAGATCTTCTTTAAGAGAGATGATTTCTGCTTCAAGGCCTTCCTTTTCAAATGATTGTAGAGGTTCCTTATTTTTCTTACTTGATGCTTCTAAATCTTCCTGAAGACAAATGATTGCAGCTTCAAGTCCTTCATTCTTCTTTCTTGATTTTTCAAGATCTGCTTCTAGATCTTTAATTCGATTGGATGCATAAGTATGAAACCTTTGATACTTGTCCACCTGTCCATTCAGCATTTCTATTTGATCTTTCATTTGTGAGATCATCTCTTTATAGATAGTTTCTTGCTTAATGTATGAACTTTGTAGTTCTTCTTCTTTAATCTTGAGAGCTTCTTCTAGATCCACAACTTTACTTTCACTATCTTTACTATTGTTTGCACAAAGAAGAGTATTACACGTGGCCTTCTCCTTTTTCTTCTTTGTCATGAGTGCTTGTAGATCTTCGTCGGAATCTGTTTCATCTTCTTCAATTTTTGCTATACATGATTTCTGAGGTATCTCCTTTCCTTGAGTAACCTTCTTCTTTTGCTTCTTAGCCATGAGCACTTTCAGATCTTGGTCAGAATCTTCTTCATCTTCACTGGATACTTCATCATCATCTTCTTTTGCATAATAACTCTTTCTCTTTTCAAATTGTTTCCCTTTACCGTGATTTTCTCTATAAGGACATTTAGCAGCATAGTGACCAACTTTTCCACACTCAAAACATTTGAAGGGAAGCTTACCTTTGAATCTTCCAGTGCCTAGTTGGAGCTTTCTCACGAAATTCGCTTCTTCTTCATCAGATATATAGCTGGATTCTTTGACAACTTCCTTTTCCTTTCCTTTTGTAGATGCCTTAAAAGTAGCTTCTCTTACTTGAGAAGGGCCTCCTTGTCTCATTTCAAAAGCAGTCAGAGTACCATGTAATTGAACAATAGTAAGCGATTGCAGATCTTGCCTTTCTTCAATAGCTGAAACTTTAGAGTCAAATTTTGAAGTCAAAGATCTTAAGACCTTTTCTACCAGAGTAGTATCAGTTATGGTTTCACCCAAATTTCTCATCCGATTTACAATATCATCTAGACGAAGAAAGAAACTGGCAACACTTTCATCACCATGCATCTTCAAATTTTCATATTCAATTCTAAGAGTTTGGAGTTTTGCACTTTTTACCTTTGTGTCTCCTTCATAGCTTAGAATGATTTTGTCCCATATGTCTTTTGCTGAATGTAGTTGCATCACTTTAGCAAATTCTGATTCAGACATGCTTCCCAATAAGACATTCACTGCTTTGGCATTGATTTCATACTTCTTTCTTTCAGCTGCATCAGTAGGAATACTTGCCGGGTATTGACAACCTTCTTCCACGATTGCCCATACATCTGCACCAAGACTTTGCAGATATGCTTTTGTACGTACCTTCCAGAATATCAGATTGCTTCCATTGAATAGAGGTGGCTTTATAGACATTACTCCTTCTTGACTTCCCATTGCGACGGATCTCCTTTAAGCGATCAAGCTTCTGCACAAGGACCTCGCTCCGATACCAATTGTTGGGAAAAATACTGAGAGGGGGGGGTGAATCAGTATTTACTGCATATTCAAAACTTTCACTTTATCTTGCTTCTAAAATGCATACGCTACTTTCCTGAACCAGACTTGCGTATATACGCGGATACCCTTTACGAAACTCGCGTATACACAGATATCTATTTATGTCATTAATTCTTCACTTAAATCATTCTTTCATTCATTCATCAGATATTCAATAAGCAGTAAACATGTGCAGTAAGAACATAATAAATCATCACACAAAGCATCACACATGAACACCAGGATTTTTAGGTGGAAACCCAAATCGGGAGAAAACCACCGCTGCAGTTTCTCAGCCTTCAATATTTTATTAGAGAAAACATCTTACAACATATGTGCTGGCGCAGACTTGACCAGCACGCAGGCACCCACCTGCGCTCGTTTACCAGCCTCTCCTGGAAGGGAGCTCCAACCCCCTGACTCGTTTACCAGCCTCTCCTGGAAGGGAGCTACGACCCCCCCGATCTCGTTTACCAGCCTCTCCTGGAAGGGAGCTACAACCCCCTGACTGAAGGCTACAACCCTCAGCACCACCTTGGACCACGTTTCATCAATTTTCACACTGGATCCAACAACTTAATAGAACAACACTTGCAGGCCACGTTTCATCATATTTTCAGACTGGACCCTTTCCATACTTTTAAGCACAAACATACATCACCAACAGATACAGTCATCACGTACCTTCTATATAAACACAAAATATAATGCATTTATATTTCATACCCCTTGCTTCAACAAATCTTAGTTTTTGCATAATGCTGCTTCTTTGCCGATGTTTCGCATATACGTTCATTCACACAAACCAACAGATACCTTCGTTAGAGTATTTCCATTATGACATGGTATGCATTTACAACAAGTTGCTGCATACATCGCTTTCCTCCGCGAAGTAAGTAGCGAGCAGATCTTTCTAATCATTGAAGCAGAAAGCAAAGATACTTCATCGATCGATATTCGGGCCCAGATCTACCTTTGCTTCGTACGTATGTTCATTTCAGATGTCGCCTTCGCTCGTATTCGTTTCACACCCATCTAGGCAAAGACAAGATAATTCAGATCTATATTCTCTTCATCATTGGTACTCTGTACATTCAGATTTACCATTCAAGGGTAACCCTTTCCATACAGATATACTTCACAGAGAAGTATTCATTCAAGCTCAGACATCTTGCACCCACACTCTTGATTTGCATAATGAATTTCTTCTCCTTATATATGTTTACCCTTTGTCAATACCATGATCCCATTTTTCAATACCATGGACCAAAACAATACCATGAGCCCAAAACTACCTGGACGGGGTCAATTAGGCGGATCATTACCCAATACAATGGGTCAATACCATGGTGGTTACCCTTGGTTTTGCACTTTTTGAGCGCTTTAGCCCATACGCGACTTGGCACGTTATTTTCCGCGTGCATACGCAACTTCCCCTAGGCCAATCGGCGTATACCAAGAGACATACTCTTTTTCATCATAGATTTAGCACTTGCTGACTTCTTTTCTTTACTGCCTTCTGTACACACTGCTGATACATCAGATTTACTTCATCAAGAACAAATTCTATCAATCACAACTTCATCAAGTAAGTTTCCATCTTCTTCATCAAGAGAGTTGCCATTCAATGACAACACTTAGCATCATATTGCTAACTAACATCATATCACGTCCAGTCAAGCATAAATTCATCAGGTGTATTGCCATCAAGGACAACACATGTCAACTGTCACATGTCTTCATCTTCATTCAGTGGGTTGCCATCAAGGACAACACTCTGCATCATATTTCCAACAAATGTATGATGGAGACAACCATCTCTTATATGGCCATGGCCAAGGGTTGTATTACTTCATGTATGTCCATTTGTTGTATACAACCATCTACTATTCAGTATTAAATGAAATAACATACATAGACCACCATGTATCCAGCAACCACTTCCCTTGTAATTTTTTGAAGCTCCAGTTGGAAAACCTGTGCTGTAACTTCATGGGAGATTGTTGGTACCTTCCTGCACCATATGAAGCCTTCATTATTTCCTTTTTCTTAATGCTAATCATGGTTCCAATTTTTGATGTTGATCTTGCTTTTGTGAGGAGCATGATTGGAGAGGAAACACATTGGCTAGATGTGTTCTTTTGGGGAGAGGATTCCCACATTTTCTGCATTGCATGTTCTAATGGGAACATGAGAGGAGATATGGCCACCACAGCCAAACACTTGTTTCTTTATGAGGTGGTCCATGAGTTTGATGAGATTTGATATGGTGATGATTTCCCATCTATCACATATGGGCCAACTTGATTCACAGTGTGGGAGTGGAGATCTAAAGAGATCTAGTCTTCATCTTGCCTCTTGAAGGCAACATAATTGCAGCCCAGGATCAACAAACACTCCACACTTATCTTAAGTGGAGAGGAGGACAGTGTGGAGTAGGCACCTATGTCTACCATGTTTAGCTTTTTAGCCCACCTACATTGCATGAACTCAAGGTGGAGGAGAATTTTCTGGAGTTACCATGTTGGGAGGTGACTCATTTTGTATGGATGATTGCTTGGGGAAAGATGTTTTTCCCAATCCATTTCAGTTCTATCCTTATAGTTGCTTGAGGACAAGCAACATTTGGGAGGGGAGGACTATAATATTCCTACTTAGCCCAAGCTAAGAAGAATATAAAATTTGGTTTCATTTTTTGTTGATTGAATAAATGAATCAAGGAGGACATGTAAAACTCCTGAAAACAATGAATAAATCCATGCCTATGTGAACAAAGACAAATTTGGGCCATGTAAAATAAACACTTACAGGTGTGAATGGGTTTGAACTATGAGACTGGGTCAACCTTGAACAAATCCACAACGTAGTCTAGATTAAATGTAACTCATGGATACACAGCGTAGTTCTAAATGGAGGCTCCAGATGTGAAAGGAGCTAACTCATTGAAGTGGTTTAGGGTTTGACAAGGCTTTTATCTTATAAAATGAAGAGGAGATCAGCATGAGAGGGTTGTTCATGATAATCATTTTCTACATGTATTTTCTGGTTAGACATATATCATTCTTTGGTTGTTTAGCTGAGAATAATGTTGTTTAGCATTAGGTGTTTCTGAGCGGGAATCCCACCTCCTTCCTAGAGCAGCTCTTGGAGGAGCCTTGTTTATCTTGTCCACTATCTGGAATTTGGCCAAGCTTCATCTTACACCCATAGTGTTGGTCCTATTTAGGATTGGATTTTCATTGTGAGCTGCAGCAAGTGGAGGATAGATCTCTTTATATATATGCATCTCTAGCACCCCTTTCAACTGGGAAAGCCATCTATCCCTTTGACAAGAGTGTTATAGACCTTGGGAGATTCATATCCAGATCTTGGAAATAGGCCAAAGCATACTCAGAGTTTACATCGCAGTCCCCTTTTCAGTACTGCGTTATTTGCAATAGCAGAGTTGCAGGGAGTTTTGGCATCATATTGGAGGAGAGATCTCTAGTGATTGGATCCTTCCTTTCACTTTGGTGATCCATGGATTTTCCATCCAATCCATTTTTGTTTTAGATATGATCTGTTGTACATTATATAATTTATAATTTTCTAAATATTACTATATATTTGTGACTTAGATCTCATATCTACTCTTGTACTTTCATGTTTTGCTGAGATCCCCAAGGGGAGTGTATAAAGGAGCCTTTCTTATATACTGATCTGAAATAGATCTGTCATTTTGTATACAGATATGATCTAGATCTGAGTTGTAACATACTGCTACTTCAGCCAATGAAAATAATTCTATCAAGCTTGTTCAAACATTTCTTGTGGTTGTAGCACCTCAATGTTGAGGGTTTCTTCTTGTATAACCTTATCCTTTCTGTTATACATTGTATAAGCTGCTGTGTAAATCTATTTTTCTGATGTATAGCTAAAATATGAGCCTTCATACTGATCTCCTGCAAGTATTGGACTAAACTACATTATTTTCCAACAGTGTTGTTTTTGTATTGCCGCAGTCCCCTCTTTGGGAGTTTTCTAGCTACACTAGGTGTGAGGAGACATGTTTAACCCACCTAGAAGGATTTTTTTTTGAATCCCTCTTGGATTCAGGTCTTAGATGGTCAAATATAAGGGATCCAAGTGTTGTTTTCTAATCATATAGCATCCATTTCTGAAAAATGCGTTTTTCAGGCATGCCTTGCTAGCAGTCCCGATTTTGGGATATTACAGGAATCCTTTGCAAGATGTGATATGGTCATTGGCTTCCTTGGATGGAAAATGAAACCAGGATCTTCTCCTACAAAATCCAACTTTTTGATAGACTTACCTTTCCGCATTTTCCTTCTAGCTCCTTTAATGTCTTCTGCTTGTACAATTATGGATTCTTCAGTGTCTATTGCTTAGAGGATGTCTTCAAGATTTCCCTTGGAAAGGGTTTGGCTCATGGTTACCCTCCTGTTTTTGTGTTTAGTAATTCTCTATTTTTTTTTTTCAGGTGATGGTTGTGGGATATCAGTCTCTAGCAGAGGTTCAACTTCAATATCCATTGGTTCCACAGTGGGTTGTCCTCCTTCTTCATTAATTTCTTATATTATAGTTGGAGATGAAATGCTCTTTGGTTTTGAAATATTTTTAGGTGTCACTAAGTCTACTTCATAACCACTCAAGAAGATAAAATATGACCAATCTATTTGTAACCTTTTCAATTCCTCCAGTACTAACAATTTGATCAGGCCATGTTGAAAAACTGATGTTTCACTACCCTCAGCCTTGGCTTAGACCTTATCTAAAATATTCCCCAAACTTATAAATATTAATAAAGGTAAATCAGGCAGTTTCTTACCAACAAAATGCAGAAGGATTCTGAAGTGATAAGAGTAGACCATGTGAAACCTTCGTTCACAGGTAAAATACTTCTGGACCACCATGAACAATAGTTTTGCATAATTTTCTTTCATATTGTCTTTGAAAGCTTAGGGTAATGATATTAGGCTAGTTATGAGGTCCAAGGGTTTTGTTTGGTCTTTTCGGATGATTGAACATAATTGTTGTCTGAGGCAGAAAGATCTATATGAAAATAGGTTCAAAGGTGAGAAGTTGCAAGAAAAAGAGTAAGCTTCGATCAAGAAGAAAGATGATGGCAAGTTTTCAATCCATTGGGCTATGGAGTCATAAGAGGATTTAATTGAAACATTCAGGTTCAAGAGTGATCTATGGGGCAAGTCATCTATGCCTAAGGATCTCTTTAAATTTTGATTTATGGAATGGAATGATACAATAAGAAAGGGAAATGACAGATGCAGAACAAAGAGCAGCCCAGGATCTGGTAAGTACTTTCAAACTAGCCAGCCTTTGACCAAGCACTTAAGAGAAACATAGAAGAAAACTAGGATCTGGTAAGTACTTTGAAACTATCCATCCTTTGATACACTTCCAATAGAATACATATAAAAACAAAGGGAAACTTGAAGGCAAATTTTGGAGTAGAAACTAGCGGGCTGGGCTCACCATAATCCTCCCCTAGCTCTTCTTTACTTAGTTATTTCCAAGACGATCACAGAGATAACACAGAATGGCCTAATATCTGATAAGTACTTCGAAACTAGTCAGATTTTAACACATTCTAAGGGAAACAATCGAATAGTTGAGCAAATAGGAAAGGGACTCAGGGCTAACCTTGATTTCCTCAATTCATCCTCACACAACATATATTGAAAGTAACATTTAAAAATAACATTCAACAATGACAATAGGATGAGGGAACACCAGCATCCGTGTACTTAGACTGAATTAAATCATTTTCAAATAACACAGCTGAAAGAAAACATTTAGATAAATATTTCTCAGCTAGAGAAGGTTACTGATATACAGTAGGTCCTAACCCTGTTTAAACTGTTCTTTACAGTGGAAAATGAAACAAATTGAAAACAGAAACAAAATACAAGTTACAGTGAGAATAACATCACCATCAACATAGACCAGGATCCCATAAATCAGCTTGTATTGATGCTTCAAACCGGTTACAATCTTCAGATCCAATGTTTTAATCCATCTCTCTTCACAACCTAACCTATCTGCTACAAGCAGAGCTCCAAGAGCCGATGAAACCACTATTTACAGTCAAGAGTTTTCAGCTCAGTTACATAGAATGATTCAGCAATTACATTGACAACCAACTAATCCAACCCCTCACTCATCTTCTACTGAAGTATTTATAGAAGGATGAGGAGGTGAGATCTGATAAAAAGATCTCAAGTACAATTAATGCAGAATGAAGACTTCTCGGCCTTTTGAGAGGCTCGAGGGAGAAATTTACAGGTGGATCACTACATTAACTGTGTTTACACTTATGAAGTAAGCTCGGAGGGAGCTTTGTTTGACATTTGAGGCTCTGCGTACTGTTAGGGTTACTCTGCACACATTCTGTCATTAATTTTGAGGCATAAATAACTTCTTTGGCTGCTTCGAGGCAAAATATCTGATTTAGTTCAATAAATTTAGCCTCTGATTGAGCATTTTGAAGCAATAGGTGGCACTGCGGTGGTTGAGGAATCAATTTGCCTCAAAGTATGGCGGTGGAGGCAATATATCTGATGAACACTTTAGGTTTTCTTTTAAACTGTGTTTTAGATTGGGGATTAGGCTTTTGATAACTGTCTTAGCCGTAATCCCCGTAAAAACTGTCTTCGATCTTCATCTGTTGTGCTTTGTCTTCAAAAACTGATACTCTTTAACTGCTCTCTTGAATAAAACAATGTCTTTTCGATGTGCAGGGCAGCGCAGGGCTCTTTAGGTTATCAATTCTCATGAAACATCGATAAATCATTTGATACAGAGCCCGTGAATGGTTCTTTTAGATAGCTCGAAGGCACAGGAAACGTCTTTCCCAACCCTCGGCTCTCCTTCATTCTATAATGGAAAACCATAAAAACACCTGCAAAACACAAAAATAGTTAAGAAATCCTGCGGAAATAGGTTTAAACTGCTTCAGATGGCGGGGGAGGAGCGTAGCCGTCGGATAAAAATATCTAACGGTGGAGATCGGCGCAGAACAGGCAAAGGAGAGCGGGGAGAAGAAATAAGGCGGGGTGGTTTTGGACCGTCCGATCTGGACACGTGGACGGTCCAGATCTAATCGGAGGAGTGCAATCGGGGGTAAAACAAAAATGCATGCGATTGAAACATTGCGATGCGATTGGCACCCGGGGTCCTTAACACTTGGTCTCAGGGGAAGTCATATGAGACAGGGGCGGGGGAAAATTTTAACATACGAGACCCAATCGCATCGGAACCTTGATGCGGGTCTTTTTGATCTACCCATTTGATTTCTTCGATTGCGATTGCGCGATCGGTCTTTCAATCAACCCATTAAAATATTAAACACGTGACTTCAAGTTTTTAAGTTGAAAGTTTGGATAAGTGGGTTTTGGGTTTTATAAATAAAAATGGGTTTGGGAATGAAATATTCATAAGGTCTAAGCGTCGAGGGCGGGCTCCGGGTTACATGAAAATAATATGATCTGGGGTTTTTAGGCAGCAAGGCTAATTGCAATCGGAGTTCTTCGGAGTATGGCGAAGACTTGTGCATTTGATTCTTTCCAATGCGATTAGCGCCTTAACCCAAGGCAAATGGCTCCAACTCCAAAGCATATGGTGGGGAAGTGGTTTAGGACTTAGCCCAAAGGGGCTTAAATCCATAGTCATAATACTTGTATTTTTATGAATTTTTCATAATTTTCAATGGAATTTGATGGTTTCGGGATAGTAAAAAAAAATGGGTTTTTAACTATGGGAAAGCGATTTTCATAAATGGAAGAAGAGGATTTATGAAAACAAGGAAGTTTGTGGAGAAAAAGGGGAGCAGATGAAGGTTTAAGAAGGGGGAAAATGAAGGTCTTTCAGCAGTCTTCTACTTGGAATCAGCAGAATTAAGAGGAACAGTAATGAGGATTTTGGACAGAGGCATGAGGCCTACAAGGAGTCTTCAAGAGCCAACAATTTTTAGTGATAAAATTTGTTCCTTGGAGGCTCAAAAAGATTTAGCCACCTTTTGGTATAAAAAAATATTACAGGTGGCTAACAATGGCTCCACTTGGGGATGGTGCCTTCTTGAAGGCATCAAGAATTTCAGACTTGCATCTTCTGGGAGGCTGATTAGTTGCCTCATCCATTGGGCTGCTCTTCTCTGATTGAATGATCTTCTTTTGCACTGGAAATGCTAACAGCCATGAAAAACAATGGATCTTTCATCAACAAGCTTTCTACCTACCCAATCCTACAAATCTAACATTTTTTCTTCATCAGAGTGCACTTGGATTGGCAAACTCTATTCACAACATTTTATTCTTTTGAAAGCAGGAAACCTAATCTATTTCTACTCCTTATTTCTCCCTGAACTCAGATTAAATAGTTGAGCTCGTATATTTCTCTACCTAATCTACTGTCTGTTGGGATTAAACTGTCCAACGGACTTTCATTCTCTAAATTTTACAACAAAAATTTAAGAACAATCAAGTCAAGATTAAGCTGTTTGACTTGCTGTGATCTATGGCATAAAAACAAGCTGCACATAGATTATCATTTGCAGAAATTTAACATCAAAAATTGAAGGCTTAAGATCTGAAAGCTTCTTATTATGGCCTTCTCTCTTCTTTTCATAGCTCTGATTTTTCTTTTTTCTGTGAGCTATCTCTTCCTTGATATCTGATTCAGATTTTGGGCGAATTAGAACCAGTTTTTCTCTTTTATGACTCAGAAAATAAAACAGTTTTGAGTCATCACTCTTTGGAAACTTTGGTTTAGATTTTGAGTTTGTTTGAACCTTAATTTCTATCCTAATCTATCTACCGATGAGCCAAGATTAAACAGTTTGGAAAATCAAATTCGCTACCCTATCAGCAGAAAATTGAAAGCTAATTAGTCAAGATTAAACAGTTTGACAAATTAGAAGTGTGTTTTGAGGAGTGGCATTTGAGCTTGCACACTTTCAGATTTATTTCTCTTTTTGGCATGGGGCTGTGCCTTTCTTGTTTTCATTTCTGCCCTCTTTTCATTTTTTCTCTATTTTTGTATTTTTTGATTTTTCACAACTTTGAATGCAATGGTGGATGAAATATTCACAATGGAAAAAGAAAAATAAAAAGGCTGCATAACACAAAATGGTTTTAAGAAAGGTAATGCTTAAGCATCCTGCCATTGACAGGACCCCCAAACAATTCTGTTCCATTCAGCTCTTGTAAGAAGAATGCATTGTTTCCAGCAACTGAATGAATAGAGTAAGGGCCAAGCCATAGATTTTCAAATTTACCATGCTTTCCCTTGTCTTCCCTCTTTGAGTCCCACTTTAAAACTTTGTCTCCAACCTTGAAACTGCTGGTCTTTGTTCTTCTATCAAATATCTTCTTGATATTGTCTTGTTTCTGCAATGCTTTATTATACACTTCCTCTCTGGTTTGCTGAAGATGAATGGTCTGATTTATCCTTCTGATTATGTCATTTTCTTCAGTCTGCAACTCTTGAATTAACTTCATAACTGGTACACCGAGGTTGTTAGGAAAAATTGCATCTGTACCATACACAAGCTGGAAGGGTGACATACCAATGGATTTCTTCAATGTTAATCTGTCAGCCCAAAGTGCATGGATGAGCTTTGTGTGCCAAGACTTCTTGTTTTCCTCTAACAGTTTCTTTATTATATTCACTAAGCTTTTGTTGGAAGATTCTGCAAGTCCATTACCTTGAGGGTAATAGGCTGTGGAGTGTCCCAATGTTATCTGGTACTTGTGACAGAATTCCACCATTTTCTTTGATCCAAATGCTGCTACATTATCTGTGATGATCTTGGTAGGACAGCCAAATCTGGAAATAATATTGGTTTCTATGAATTTTATGATAACCGAATCATTGGCCTGCCTAATAGGAATGACTTCTATCCACTTAGTGAAATAGTCTGTGGCGGTAAGAATCCACCTGTGCTGGGCAGAGGAAGGTGGATGGATTTCTCCTATGAAGTCAAGTCCCCATTGTTGAAAAGGAGCTTCAACAGTAATTGGATGCAGAGGAAGGGGTAATAATTTTCTCTTGCCCTCAAACAATTGGCATTTATGGCAAGTAGTGGTCATCTTATGAACATCGGGAAAAAGAGTGGGCCAATAGAAACCAGCCCTCAAAATTTTGTTGGGTGTTGACTTCCAGTACAAATGGCCTCCACACTCTCCTTCATGGAATTCCTGCTTAATTTTTTCTGCATCAAACTCAGGCAAACATTTAAGCAATATACCACTCGCATTTTTCCAATAAATACATTTATCAATAATGCAATAGTTTACAGCTTTTAACTTTAGGAATCTTGCCTTTGTTTTGGATAAACCAGGAGGTGTATTCAGATTAAGAAAAACATAAACAATATCAATATACCAAGGAGAATTCACAAAATGATCTTCAACAACCGGAGATGAGAGTTCTTCTTGGTTATCTAAATCATCGATCATATTAATATCAAGAAGATCACAATTTGATTCTTCCATTAACTTAGCTAGACCTTGGCCTTTGATGAGCTTAGTGGGTTTAATCTCTAAATCATATTCAAGAATAACAGCAATCCACTTACCTCTTTTACCATCTGGGTCCTGTGTTAGAATGTCCTTAACAACTGAATTTGGGACAAAGGCAATGATGTGTGAGTGGAGGATGTATACTCTGAAGTCCTTTAAAGCTTTAACTAAAGCAAAAGCTTGCTTTTCCATGATGTTATACTTCAAAGGGGCATCCCTTAATGCCTTGCTAAAGAATGCAATGGGCTGCTCTTGTCCTTGTGGATTTTTCTGTAAAAGGACAGCAGCTATGGTATGTTCTGATGCAAATGAGAAGATATAAAAATCTTTTGAAAAATCAGGACTTATGAGAACCGGTGTTTTGGTTAACTCTTGTTTCACCAGCTCAAAGGATGTCTTTGCTTCCAAGGTCCATTTTATCCTTTGCTCCTTCTTCAACATGTTTGTGATATTTCTAAGGAGCTCTGCCAAGTTAGGGATGAACCTTCTCAAAAAGTTAATCTTTCCAATGAAAGACTGCAACTCTTTGATATTTCGAGGATGAGAGATTTGCAATATAGCCTCAATCCTCTTTGGATCTATCTTTATACCCTCCTCTGAAATAATGTGTCCAAGAAGCTTACCTTCTTGGAGACCAAATAGTGTCTTCTTAGGGTTCAAAGATATTCCAAACCTTCTGCACTTCTCGAAAACCTTTCTCAAATGTTCTAAGTGTTCTTCATATGTTTTTGAAAACACAGTTACATCATCAAGATAGATAATGATGAAGAAGCCCAATTCTTCCGAGAATGCTATGTCCATGGCTCTCTGAAAGGTTGCTCCAGCATTCATTAAACCAAAAGGCATTTTCACATACATGAAAGTTCCCCATGGTGTAGTAAAAGCTGTCTTTAATTGATCATCAGGGTGGACTAGGACTTGATTATACCCTGAATAGCCATCCAGCAAAGAAATTCTTTTAGACCCCACCACCCTTTGCAAAATATGATCCATCTTGGGTAAAGGGTAGTTGTCTTTTAATGAAGCTTTGTTTAAATTTTTGAAGTCTATACAAAGCCTGATTTCTCCAGTCTTCTTCCTAACTGACACCAGATTAGATACCCACTCAGAATATCTAATAGGGACAATAATACCAGCATCATGCATCTTCATGATTTCCTTCTTAACCAATGGGAACTGGACAGGGTTTATTCTGCGCAGTTTCTGTTTGAATGGTTTTTGGTTCTCTTTAAGAGGAATTTTGTGATGTATTATTTCAGTGTCATAGGATTTAAGATCTTCATAACTCCACGCAAAAACATCAGAAAACTCTTTGAATAGCTCTATGTATTTGAGTTTAATGTGAGCCGGCAAAGTTTTGGACAGTTTGATCATTTTCGGTTTTTCCTCACTGCCTATATTGCACTCCTCTACTTCAGTCTCTACAGGTTCCAGTTTTGGTTTATTGGCCACATCGTTAAAATCAAACAATTCTTCTAGAGGGGCCAAACCCTTGGGCAAACTATCATCCTTAGAATGCAGAGTTTCCAATTCCTCTGTTTCAGATTTTGCACTCCATTCTGTTTGGTTTGTAAGTTTGCTAGTTTGAAGGTTAATGTCTATAAGCTCAGGAGACGGTTCTTCTTCACTAAGAAAATTTTCTTCACTGCAATCTGTATCATAATCTGAATCTGAACTATGGAGTTCAAATTCATTTCTGAATTGCATGAAGTCTTCTATTTGTTTATCTCCGTCAAACACCTGCCAATATTTCTTATTATCCGGGACAGCTGGTCTGAATTTTATCTGAGACGTGTCATCATATAGTATTGGGCAGGTTCTAGCAGCAAAGGCTAAATTTTGGGCTGCAATATTTCTTTTCCTCGGGACAAAAGTTAGGTTGGACTCCTCAAATGTTTTCAAAAGATCCATGACATCATTTCGGTAGGCCCTAAGTCTGGGGTGATTTTCATTATACTCCCCATTAACTTGCCTAATGATTAATTCGAAATCGCCATATACATTGATTCTCTTGGCACCTAACTTTTTTAGTAAATGTAAGCCTAAGAGCAGGGATTCGTACTCCGCTATGTTGTTGGAACACTGAAAGTTTAATTTACATGAAATACATTCTGTATGATTTTTTTCAGTGGTAGTGATCCAGACACCTGCACCAACATTCGTTCTGGTGCATGACCCATCAAAATACATAGTCCAGAGAGGAACATTTTCAGTTTTATTATTTTGGTGTATCTCCTTTATATAATTTGATTCCTCAAGTTTTTCATCGGGTTGAGGATCGTCTTCTTGAATGTCAAGTTTTAAGTTTAATGGATTGATGACTTGCAGTTCAAGACCTGTGTTTAGTTTGCTAGGATTTTTAGACACAATAGACTGTTTCGGCAGTTCAGCGTTGTGTTCCTCTTCCTCCGTTTCAGCCATTGATTCTGTTGAAATGATTTGTTCTGTAAGTGTTTCATCATTAAACATGATAAAAGAATCAAGGCTCGTGCTTACAGCATACAAAGGAGAGTTTTGAGGCTAGTCTTGACTTGTCACTATGTACTGCATGTGGGTTTCCCTGTAAAGTCTTCTAGTCTGATTAAAAACAGGGATAGTCACATAGGTCATGTCCATTTGCATAGTTTCCTGTAACTTAGCCCCCCAAGATCTTGATAAAATCATTCCATACTTTGGGGGTACATCAGCCACGACAACATCCATGACCAAACATTTGGCTGGAATCTGGGCTAAGTTAACACAGAGATCTTTTATCAATCCTAGACATTTAACTCTGCTTGAGTCAAAGGAGTACAAGTCTTTGTAAGGTCTGGTAATTTCAAGACCCAGGCTTCCCATTACAGCTTTTGGCATTAAATTATGGGAAGCGCCTGAGTCATGCATAGCATTGTGCAGAATTTTATCATGAATGTTTAAGCTTACGTAAAAGGGAGGGACAGGACCTTCTTGAAACTTTCCTTCAATCTTTGGACCAAAAATAAGCTTTGGTTGGTCATCATTAAGATTGAGTGAATCTTCATTATCTTCTAAGTTCAAAGCTTTCAAAATTTTGGACCTATATACATGTTGGGCAGCTAACTCAGTCAAAGGAACAGAAATTTTGATCTTTGAAATTTCTTGTTCCAGGCTAAAAAGGTTTTGACTCTTTAAAGCATTGATTTCAGCCTTGTTTACTGCCACTTTATCAGCAATAACAGCTTGCTGATTTGTTTTATCTACAGTTGGAAAAGTTGTTTTACAAGGAGTACTAGCCTGGGTGTTAGTACTGCTAATGTTTGCACTCCGCTTTTCAATATTCTAAGTGTCTTTCTCTTTACCACTACCAGAATTAACAGCCATTGTTTTGTCTTTTTGTTTGATTGTCTTCGACTGGGTTGCAGTGCTGTTTTGAGAAGGTTTGTCAGAGGTTTTATTGTTGGGGATTTGTTGATTAGATTTTCTTCTGAGTTCATATTCCTTTGAAGGTTCTATGACAGCGTTTTCCATGTTCTGATAATAATTTTCATTATCATCTCTTTTGTCATCGTAAGGTGTGTAAAGGCCTTGTTTTTTATCATAATGAATTTTGAAGCTATCATCATCTACCCCAAATAAGTTTATATCATCCTCCTCTGTTATTTTTTCTGTTTGCTCAACCTCACTTAAAAAGTTTTGATGAAAGGGAGGAGTGATGTGTTGATCATCTTCCCGGGGTCTATTTGGAGGCTGATTTCTTCTAATATTCTGATTCTGGCTTTGGTTTCTGTTTTGAGGAGTGTTTTGATTTAGACTTGCTTGTGCTCTCTCCAGGATGCTCATTTTCTTCATCATTTCTTCCATCATTCTTTCCATCTTCGAGCTTGAAGTAGAAGGGGTGGATTCCTCTCTAAAGGATACTCTCTTTTCAGTTTTCATCCTTGCTCTCTTCTCCATTAAGTTTACTTCCACAGAAAGGGCACCTCTTTGCATATCTTCCAGGGTTGCAAAGACTCTTTCTTTGAGTGAATATGTCATGTCAGGATCAAACCCTTCAGGAAATTTTTTTAAAGATGAGCCCTGAGGAGGTTTGAGTTTAGGGGAGAGTGCATTATACACACTGTTAAATCTGGTACAATAAGCTTGTACACTTTCCCCAGGGTTCCTATGGAGATTTTTATAGTCGGCAAGGACTTGGAGAGGATTCTTCCTTACTTCCCATTTGTTTAAGAATGTTTGATGGAAGCCTTGGAGATCATTAATACTGTGGGGGGCTAAACCTTTGAACCATTTTCTTGCTTCTCCCCCCAAACTTTGAGCAAATAGTCTAAGTTTGACAGAATCATCATCAATTTCATTTCTGTCAAAGTAGTCATTCATCTTGTCCACATGTTGAGATGCTATTATAGTATTGCTAGCATCATATAAAGGAATTTTGGACTGATAGTCCTGTGGAAGATTGACTAATGGTACAGGAAGGAATAAGGGAGCATACCATGCTTCCATGATACGTGGTGGATTTACAAGAGGAGGTGTGGGTTGAAGTGGAGTGGTTTGAACAGTGGATAACGGGTGAACAGAAGTGGATGGAACAACAGTATATTTCTGAGCTGATCTTGGATGAGAGGCACCTAAATTTTGAAGGAAATGTAAATCAGGAGGTGTTGTTTCTCTGCCACCAGGATGTTCACTTGTTTCAGGAGATGAAAGTGAAGACTCAGAGTCTAACTGGATTATATCATCAAATGACCTAGTCCTAAATGGATTCACTAAGTCAGCTTGTGATTGTTGCAGAGCTGAAAGATTTTCGTGACCGAATTAGCTTAGGGTCTGGATGGGCTCTAGTGTGAATCTTTTTAGAAGCCACTATGCTATATTGTTTAGACCCAAATAAACAAGAAAAGTTCAACCAGATATGACAATCTTGGAGAGGTTAACTAATCTGTTTTCACAATTTTAATCCTACAGTCCTCTAATTGAATTTGAATGATACTATAATGATAAGGGTTCTTCCCAGTGGAGTCTTAAGGTCTGTTTAAGGATTGTGGAGTCGCCAAGTGGAAATTTTTAGCTCCTTTCAGAGGTAAAAGGTCTTATGGTCCATCACCATGTTTATTTAATTCCAATCTGAAATATTTTTAGGTTTTTCTAAGTCATTTTTCAGTTTTGTGGTTGTTAAGAATATCCTAACTTTGTTTCAAAACTTAGCTAAGGTTGCGAGACAAAGGAAGTCTACTCTTATGGCTAAGCCAACTGATTTTTCAAGGTTAGACGAAGTCTTAAGAGAAACCTAGGGTTTACCTAGTTTGTCACTGATTCAAACAAGTTTCATCATAATTACCTATCTTAGGCAGTGCTTCAAAAGGCTGCTTTTTACTCTCAAAGTGTTCTTGAATAAAGGGTTTTCTGAGGTATTAAAACACTCGTCCCCAGTGGAGTCGCCAGAAATGTTAGGTCTCTGTAATAAGCAAGATTGGCAAAGTCCGATCACAGAGTTAACATCATTTCAACCAACTTTGGGATTCTAGGATCTAGCCCTCCTGAATCCGGAGAGGGATCTCTCCAATATGCACAAAGATGGATATTGTCTTTGAAAAGCTTTGGGTAATGATATTAGGCTAGTTATGATGTCCAAGGATTTTGTTTGGTCTTTTCAGATGATTGAACATAATTGCTGTCTGAGGCAGAAATATCTATATGCAAATAGGTTCAAAGGTGAGAAGTTGCAAGCTAAAGAGTAAGCTAAGATCATGAAGAAAGATGATGGCAAGTTTCAATCCATTGGGCTATGGAGTCATAAGAGGATTTAATTGAAACATTCAGGTTCAAGAGTAATCTATGGGGCAAGTCATCTATGCCTAAGGATCTCTTTAAAGTTTGATTTATGGAATGGAATGATACAATAAGAAAGGGAAATGACAGATGCAGAACAAAGAACAGCCCAGGATCTGGTAAGTACTTTCAAACTAGCCAGCCTTTGACCAAGCACTTAAGAGAAACATAGAAGCAAACTAGGATCTGGTAAGTACTTTGAAACTATCCAGCCTTTGATACACTTCCAATAGAATACATATAAAAACAAAGAGAAACTTGAAGGCAACTTTTGGAGTAGAAACTAGCGGGCTGGGCTCACCATAATCCTCTCCTAGCTCTTCTTTACTTAGTTACTTCCAAGACGATCACAGAGATAACACAGAATGGCCTAAGATCTGATCAGTACTTCGAAACTATTCAGCTTTTAACACATCCTAAGGGAAACAATCAAATAGTTGAGCAAACAGGAAAGGGACTCAGGGCTAACCTTGATTTCCTCAATTCATCCTCACACAACATATATTGAAAGTAACATTTAAAAATAACATTCAGCAGTGACAAAAGGATGAGGGAACGCCAGCATCCGTGTACTTAGACTGAATTAAATCATTTTCAAATAACATAGTTGAAAGAAAACATTTAGATAAAGATTTCTCAGCCAGAGAAGGTTACTGATATACAGTAGGTCCTAACCCTGTTTAAACTGTTCTTTACAGTGGAAAATGAAACAAATTGAAAACAAAAACAAAATACAAGTTACAGTGAGAATAACATCACCATCAGCATAGACCAGGATCCCATAAATCAGCTTGTATTGATGCTTCAAACCGGTTACAATCTTCAGGTCCAATGTTTTAATCCATCTCTCTTCACAACCTAACCTATCTGCTACAAGCAGAGCTCCAAGAGCCGATGAAATCACTATCTACAGTCAAGAGTTTTCAGCTCAGTTACATAGAATGTTTCAGCAATTACATTAACAACCAACTATTCCAACCCCTCACTCATCTTCTACCGAAGTATTTATAGAAGGATGAGGAGGTGAGATCTCGATAAAAAGATCTCAATTACAACTAATGCAAATAATGAAGACTTCTCGGCCCTTTCGAGAGGCTCCTCGAGGGAGAAATTAAGGTGGATCACTACATTAACTGTTTACATTGGCCTGAAGTAAGCTCTGAGAGCTTTGTTGACCTTTGAGGTAATTGAGGCCTGCATCGTTATAGGCTAGTGGTCCACATTCTCGTCATTAATTTTGAGGCGTAAAATAACTTTTGGTCGCTTCGAGGCAAAATATCCTATTTAGTTCAATAAATTCAGCCTCTGATTGAGCATTTTGAAGCAATAGGTGGCACTGCGGTGGTTGGGGAAGCAATTTTCCTCAAAGTATGGCGGTGGAGGCAATATGTCTGATGAACACTTTAGGTTTTATTTTAAACTGTGTTTTAGATTGGGGATTAGGCTTTCGATAACTGTCTTAGCCGTAATCCCCGTAAAAACTGTCTTCGATCTTCATCTGCTGTGCTTTGTCTTCAAAAAATGATACTCTTTAACTGCTCTCTTGAATAAAACAGTGTCTTGTCGATGTGTAGGGCAGCGCAGGGCTCTTTAGGTTATCAATGCTCATGAAACATCGATAAATCATTTGATACAGAGCCCGTGAATGGTTCTTTTAGATAGCTCGAAGGCATAGGAAACGTCTTTCCCAACCCTCGGCTCTCCTTCATTCTATAATGGAAAACCATAAAAACACCTGCAAAACACAAAAACAGTTAAGAAATCCTGCGGAAATAGGTTTAAACTGCTTCAGATGGCGGGGGAGGAGCGTAGCCGTCGAATAAAAATATATAACGGTGGAGATCGGCGTAGAACAGGCAAAGGAGAGCGGGGAGAAGAAATAAGGTGGGGTGGTTTTGGACCGTCCGATCTGGACACGTGGACGGTCCAGATCTAATCGGAGGAGCGCAATCGGGGGTAAAACAAAAATGCATGCGATTGAAACATTGCAATGCGATTGGCACCCGGGGTCCTTAACACTTGGTCTCGGGGGAAGTCATATGAGACAGGGGCGGGGGAAACTTTTAACATACGAGACCCAATCGCATCGGAACCTTGATGTGGGTCTTTTTGATCTACCCATTTGATTTCTTCGATTGCGATTGCGCGATCGGTCTTTCAATCAACCCATTAAAATATTAAACACGTGACTTCAAGTTTTTAAGTTGAAAGTTTGGATAAGCGGGTTTTGGGTTTTATAAAGAAAAATGGGTTTGGGAATGAAATATTCATAAGGTCTAAGCGTCGAGGGCGGGCTCCGGGTTACATGAAAATAATATGATCGGGGGTTTTTAGGCAGCAAGGCTAATCGCAATCGGAGTTCTTCGGAGTATGGCGAAGACTTGTACATTTGATTCTTTCCGATGCGATTAGCGCCTTAACCCAAGGCAAATGGCTCCAGCTCCAAAGCATATGGTGGGGAAGTGGTTTAGGACTTAGCCCAAAGGGGCTTAAATCCATAGTCATAATACTTGTATTTTTATGAATTTTTCATAATTTTCAATGGAATTTGATGGTTTCGGGATAGTAAAAAAAAAAATGGGTTTTTAACTATGGGAAAGTGATTTTCATAAATGGAAGAAGAGGATTTATGAAAACAAGGAAGTTTGTGGAGAAAAAGGGGAGCAGATGAAGGTTTAAGAAGGGGGAAAATGAAGGTCTTTCAGCAGTCTTCTACTTGGAATCAACAGAATTAAGAGGAACAATAATGAGGATTTTGGACAGAGGCATGAGGCCTACAAGGAGTCTTCAAGAGCTAACAATTTTTAGTGATAAAATTTGTTCCTTGGAGGCTCAAAAAGATTTAGCCACC